>JAKOGI010001675.1:130000-195586 GCA_029747015.1 Carnegiea gigantea
TAAAACAGATCAGTGAATCTATGATGATCCCTGTTTCTTCATCTAGCTCCTTTAATTTCTTTCTTAACTCTTGTGCATAAGAAGCTGCTCCACTAGGCGCATTGCCACTATTAATTTCAATTTGGGCCCCACTACTTTGCCCACTTTTAGGAGCCAGTGGCTTTTACAATTGCCAGTACTCATTAAACAGTATTTCTACTTTCTCCTTCACTTTCAAAGCTATAGCACTACCGTGTATGTCACCAAACAAATCACAAAGCGAATGTTCAGGATCCGCCAACTTGTACCTAGGATCAAAGATGGGAGTAGTATACACCAAGGGGTTCATTTTCTTAAGTGCCCCATAGTACCTAGCATATCTAGTTCTCATCCTCGTGGCCATTTCTTTGAAACTGGTGATCTAGATCCAATCTCCTCAATCTCCTCATCATTAGCATTATTGGTCTCAACCAACTTGCTCCAAATGTTTCAACATAGTATGAATAGCCACAATCTCAAAGAAAAGCAAGTTGTATGTCACATTGAAAGTAACACACAAATGCAAAGTAACATTATAAAAACCCTCCAAAACTACTAGCGAGTGATTAACTTGTTTTCAATCATTACAATTAGGAGGTCTATTTGCTTCATCATCTTTGGCCAATCTACATTATAGTGTTGGTCTCTTTTGCTATACCTTGTCAATGTATGCTCATACATTAAAACAGTGCTAAGCATCTTATAAGTGAAGTTCCATCGAGTGGGAACATTAAGAAACAAAGATGTTTTGTTTTCAATTTTTTTTTTACAATTGCACATTCTTGAAATCTTTGCAACCTACTAGAAGATTGTCTAGTAAACCTCAACATCTTGAACGCACTTAACTGACTTCTTTACAACCTTCAAACTGTCCCATACAATCAAATTAAGTATGTGAGCAATGCATATAACATGTAAGAATTCCCCACTAGGGAAAAGAAATTGGCCATGTTGCTTAAATTCACTAATGAGAGTAGTACAAGCAATTCTATAACTCACAGATAAAGCATTATCCACAGTAATAGTGTAGAGTTTAGATGCCTAACCCCAATCCTCTACATACTTTCTAGGAACATGAGCAATATCATCCTTATGACTAGAAATTGAACCAAAATTCAATATTTTCTTATGCAATTTTCAATCATTATTGATAAAGTGGGTAGTTATACACATGTAGTTGATCCTCTGAAGTGAAGACCATGTATCTATCGTCACACCCCCCCTTTGACATGAGTATATAAGAGACTCTTTCAACTTCACCCATTCATCTACATACAAATGATAAATGTCTCTTGCAATGGTAATGCGAGAAGACATATTAAGCACATGACAACAAACAGACATCGTTTGTGTAAAACCCACATTTTCAACGAATCTAAAGGGCAACTCATCAATTATGATCATTTTGACTATAGATTGCCTTGCCTCATGAGGATTCAATACCCATGACTTTAATCTAGCTTCTTCCTCATTGTTTTGATCCTTTCTAAAAAACCAATTGAGCTTGTGTCTGTTTGCTTTGATTATCCGGGTTATCAGGGCAATTAGGAAAATGATTTTTCAAATTCTTTGTTCCATTTCTATTAGAGTTGGCCTTATGTATCTTATTACAGTATTTGAACTTACCGACCACTCTTTCTCCATTTTCTTTGAGTTCTATGAAATGTTGCCAACACTCTGTCCCGTTGGGTATGCTTCCTAGCAACATGTTTCCCCTTGCTCTTGCCTTTTGATGCTTCTTGACTTGGCTCTTCTTCCTCAATTTCAATAGGCTCATTCACTTGTTGCTCACTTGGAGTATCGATATGACGGTATCCATATCAACTGATTCTTTCACTTCCGAATTACTTTTTTTGAATTTGGAGCTCAACATCTAGCATTGACAAGTGATTAATAAAAAGTAAATAAGTAAATGAGTTACTTGGAATAACTACTTATATATATACTTGGAATAACTACTTATATATATACATGTGGGTGTGGGTGTGCACGTGCGTGTGTCTACTTTAAAAAATAAAAATACAGAACTTACATTTCAAGAACAAGCTTTAAGGGACTCTGTGATGTCTAATCTAATTGAAAGTTGGACGTGAAAAGTACTCTTTACATTTAAAATAACAAAGGATAATCATATAATTGATACCTTAGACTTTCAAAGTTAGAGATAATCAAGATACTAATTCGTCTACAAGTAAGAAAAATCTAATACTCATGTTCCACCATCCATATTCCATTGACTTGAAAGACAAGCTTGGGCGCTCAATTCAAACAAATCAAAACAACATCAAACTTATGCTATAGATAGACTTAAAACAGAATACTCAAGCATAATATCAAAACTAAGCCATGGGTCCATGGATTAACTTTAAACAGACTACTCAAGTATAACCTTAACTATTAAACTTAAAAGTTCAAATTCAAATAGAATGGTTCCTCAAACTGAAGGTCTCGAACACTTGATAACTGCCTTTGTCTCAATATTGCCTAACTATGAACTTCAAAGCTCAATTTTAATCAAAATAGTACTTCTAATGGATCAATTTGATGGATAATTTAATTTGATGGGTAATTTGATAATGCTTAATCCTGCTTACTGACCTTGATTGACTTCAAATGGATCAATTTGATAGGTAATTTTAATTGGGTAATTTTTGACTCCATCATAATCCCTTTTGGGTCTAATTACCTATAATACTTTTTAACACCACCATGAATATGCTTCAAATTGAAGATGGAAATTTGTTGAACTCAATTGCATCTAAATATCTAATATCTTTGATCATAATCATAATCCTACCCACATCAATCCATGAATCACATATCACAAACGAATTAATCCATGACTATAATATTGAGGAATTATCATGAACAAGATGATCAATAAAGAAGATGATGATTACCAGTGGCAACAAAAGGGAAGTCACGAAATCCCATAAGTAACTTCGTTGGGAAGAGATTAGTACAAAGAGAGGCAGTAAGCAGTAAAGGGTGAAAATAAGAAGTTTGACACAAATAACAGAAAATAAGGTCACTTTCATACTTGGAAGCACGAAACAGACATGGCGGGGTGGGCAAAGGACACGACGGCCTGAGGCGGCCGGAGCTTGGCAAGCGGCAGGCGATTCAGAGTAAGGAGATGGCGGGGAGACTCGAGGACGACGAGGAGCGAGAAGTAAAAGTACAAGAGGTGCCGAGTGCGACTGAGGATGAGGAGTGAGGACTGAGGAGCGTCGCCGACTTGCCGTCGAGGGCCGAGGGGGAAGCCGAGAGGCAAGAGGGAGTCAGGAGTACTCAAACTGGGAGAGCAAAACTGCAGTAGAAGAATGAAAAGGGCCAAAGAGGTGCGGAGCAAGTGGACTGTAACACCCAAAAACCCAAATTTTATTCAGGCCTTGGTTTGGTTTGCCGGCCCATCCGGTCTAAACCCGGACCGGACCGTAGACCGAAAATTGAACAGTCCTACGCATGTCTAGTTTATGTTGCTTGAGGCTAGGTGACAACACCCCCCCCCCCAAAAAAAAAGAAAAAAAAAGAAAAAAATATCCTCCCTTTCCTTTGAACCACAAGGATCATTTTGTTCTTGGTTGAAGAAGTTTAAAGTCTCTCTTTCTTATAGGTGTCATATTTTCTAACAAGCGTGGTCTTATTCAATTACTGGTTTTAACCTTCCTCTGAAACGGATTCTCCTTCTCCCTCTTGCTGCTATGGGTCTATGGCATAGGTGGTATGTATGGTCTTGCCCCTCCCCTTCATTTTCAATTTCCAAGAGAGATTCAGGCATGTACATGGATGTATGTGTATGTCGTGAATATATTTATTCCTGTTCATACTTTTAACTAGTTTTACTGATCTGTTCCATAATTCGTCTGTGTTTTTTTTTTCAGGAGAGGAATGCTTGTGAAGGCCCTGTACCTCGCCTTGACACTTGTATGTGTATGCTATTATCCATTGTGCCTCTTGTGGTTGTGAACATTATTGAGGAAGAAGAATGTGCTGTCAATGAGGAGTCTCAACTTGGTCAAAAAGTGGATCAACAGGTTTCAGAAACGCTTCGCCGTGAGTTGGTTTCTAGTTTGCAATTGTTAGGCGAATTTGAAGGCCTGTTGACTCCGCCTACACCTGTTGCTTCAATAGCCAATCAGGCTGCTGCCAAAGCAATGATGTATCTTTCTGGTCTCAGTGTGACCAGTGGGTACCTTGATTCGCTCAGCATCAGTGACATGCCAATGAATTGTGGTGAGTAGACCCGTTCTATCTGTTTGGTGAACAAGCACACAGGGTTGTGGAATGTCTTATTGGCACTGGTAAGTGATATGACGTGCATTGCCTCAGACGTAGTTCAGTCCCTCGTCAATGTCCCAAGAATAAAGCAGTTCCTCGGGTCTAATGTGATTGTGATGGGAAGCCTCCGTGCATGTTGAGGGTGTGCAATTAATGAGCACCAGTTTATGGAGGATTTAATCAATTGGTTGTCGGCATAGTAATTAGTGATAGAAGGGGTGGGCTGAATTGCATGTATTAAGTATTCAGCCAAATTGCAACATAACAGAACAAAAAAAGATATCCAATGTGTGAGGGATGGAGTGCACACGGCGCAATATAATAAGCCATGTTTGCACGAGAAGGGGAAAGTAATATACTAGGATAGCATACATCTGTGATAAATCTAGCTTCTTGAGTAAGTAATACAGCCTAGAACACGTCTAAAACATTTTGCTAACCTGATTGGCTCGTTTAGATTAGCGAAACAAGAAACTGAGGACATAATGTCTATATTTAAGTAAATCCAATAAATTGATGTAACTAGATTCAACTCAATACTTTAATGTGTTACATTCCCTCAAAGCATGTTCAAAATTTTGTAGGGTCTCTTGGAAATAGCCTCTTTGCTTAGGTAAGATTGCTACATGTGGATCTCCCTAGACCTTGGCAGTTGCTTTGGGTTCAACTTAATATCGATCATTGACCCTCTTCCTCATCCACTAAAAGTCTCCACAGACCTGCGTCTTCAGTGTGGTTTTTGTGTGATGCTATTTGGCATTGCTGATGGCACCTGTCAGGAGGGGGTGGTTGGTGCTGATGAACGTGCACAATAAAAGAGACTAATTGTTGTTGCTAAAACTTTAAAACAAAAAAAAAAAAAAAAGCATTGATGAGAAACATGACACATGAACTGGGAGTCTGGGACTCACTAGCAACAGTGGATGATGGTATCCATGTGCAATGTTCAGGGACTGAGACTAGGCATTTCAGAGGGAGGAGAGATGGAGAAAAGGCAACCATTGAGCTTAATGGTGTGTTAATGTATCTGCATATTTAAAATTGCACAACTCTTCTATTTCTTGGTTATTTGAGCATAGGACCGGAGGACCTGTGCACGAAGTATTGGGAAAGTGAATTGCAGAATATGCTTAATTTAAGCCATGATAAGAGCTAGATGTGTCGAAGTACAGTGATAATCCCATCATATCGTATACGAACTATTAAAAATTGGGCAGAAGCAATCTATTATAGACACAAAGGAATGGCATGGGTAATAGCCACAAAGGATGAGTTGCTTAGACAAATGTTTGTTTAAGCTTTAATTCCCACACTAGAGTAAATAATTAGAATATTACATTCCCCAAAAAAAAAAAAAGGAAGAAGTGACTAATTATGTACCTTATGCTCCAGTTCAGTACTTACGGTTCAGTAGTTACTACACAGTTATCATAGAATTAAACTGAATGGAACAAAATGGTCCATGTAACCACTAAATCTAAATGAAGAACCTATATAGGGAATTAAAAAAAGGGGCCTTAGCGAATAATTAAACAATACCAACATGAAAACAATAGAGATCTGAAGTTATGTGTATAGAAAAACCAAATAGGATGCCGTTAAAGGTCATCGGGGGAAAAAGCAAATAAAAAAAGGCTAATCTTATTACATAGTTGTTACTTTGTCTTCAAAATTGATATGTTTTTATTGATTATCTACGTATGTTAATACGTTGAGTCAAACCCTTGCATCGCAAAGGGTATAAGTACAAGGCTGGTACTATTAATTATTTTGTAGACTATATTACATGGACTTGTGTATGGGCCGGGGTGTTAGACCCGGTGATCCAAGTCTCGTCGAAGCTATAACTTTGGGATGTGGGGGCTCCAAAATTTGGATACGAATATATGGGCTCATCTTTCTACATGTGGAACTTGCAATTGCAAATTCATTTTTAACAATATTTCAATAGTTAAAAGGTTATTCATTTATCAAACCGCTAAACATTAAAGGTCCATTAAAAAATGTTGGATCGAAGAAGGAAAAACACCATATATTTCTAATTTTTTTCACCCCTACTGCTTTAGGGTTTGGATAAGGGTCCGGATTTTTTTTGATAAGACGAGCTCATCAAATTTTGAGACCATCCCTTGTTGGCCAACCTCTCAAGAGTTGTCAAATCGCATGAACCTTATGAACATAGGAATTGGAAATCTAACAAAATATGAACGTGAAGTCATTTTTTTTTTTCCCCGAGTCATTTGGAATGTGTCAAATGTGTCGATCATGTGGACTATATTTGGAAGGAACTTATTGTGTGGATTTGCCGGTGTTGATTGTATTCCTCCACTATTTGGACTATCCTCTCTTTGTGGCACACCTAATCCCTTTTCGAAGGAGCATAATAGGCGGCCTTTCTCCTAGAACTTTCCTTTGCCTAGTTATAGAAGGAGGCACCATGATTTATGCAAGACTCCCATGGTCCTATGAAGCACGGACACCGACATATGAAACGGATATGACGCGACTATGACACTCGGACACGTGATTATCTAGAAAAGTAGGACACAACACGTATAGTAGACATGTAGTGGGTTAGGAAATATTTATTCTATTATCTATGCATTTTCAATTTGTTTTATGTTTTTATCTTTGAGAGGGTCGTGTTTGGATGAGAATAATAGCAAATTGTTCATAATATGTGCATTCTACAACTATCAATAGCATAACCTAATTTCTTCATACTGTTTATATGTTTTGCTTGTGTTTGAGAGTGTCTGAAGAGTGTCCAAGAGTGTTTGTGTCGGACACGGATACGTGAAGTCGTAGAGAGTGTCTGTGCTTCTTAGCCATGATGTAAAGTGAGGACTTTGCTCTTGTCATTAGGGCCTAAAGGAATTTGGTAGGTCCAAATATTAACATTATAAGAGTAATTGATTTGGGATCCACTTGTCTCTTCGACACACTGAATTCCATGGCTAATGCATAAATTAAGGTGGTGGGTTGAGACTTAGAATGAATGTAGGAAGGGACCAACAGATGAAATCTAGAACTGTTCCTTATCAAACCAATAGTTGCTAGGAAAGATGATGCTTAAGTGTGTGGAATAAGTGATGAAGCATAGGTTTATAGGTTTAGGGAATGGTGTTTAATGATGTCAAGAGCCCGTAGTGAATTTCCTAACCATAAAGGTTTCTGAGGCTTGGGTGTGAAATGGGTATCGAGCAATTGTTGTGGAGATAGCAGAGCTAGGAACCTAGAATTGATTGTTTGGTTTTGAAGCATGTTAGGGCCATTTGTTGCCTAAGAGAAGCAACATAATCGACATATCATAGGCCTTCCACCACTAGAGGTACAATAGGGAGGCAGACGAAGTAGTCAAATATGAGTGATGTCGGACGCTCTAAAAGCAATTCCTATGAAGGGAAACAATTGATGTTGGACGCTGTAAGGGCAATTCCTACAAGGCAAATTCTTAGAGGAATATGACTCACTCAATTCAACTCAATTCTCATTCATAATCTAGTTCTCCAATTACATAAATAGGTTTATATAACCAAGAGGCTAACTAGTATTAGCAAACCTAAATGATAAGATTTAAACTAGAAAAATAAAAATATATAACCTAATATTATCCTAGTAAACTAGGAAACTAAATCTTGATAAAATATCACTACATATCCTTATTTTGGTATCTTAAAATATGTTTAGCAATAGCCTGCGAAAATAATAAAAAAATACAAAAGATTTCCAATATCAAAATGTTCTAATTTCCGAAATATCTGTGCCCATTCTTTACATTTACTTTGCATCATTCTCCTTCGATTGGAAAAAGCTCGACCTTGAGTTTTGAAATGAGCACGAATTGCGAATGAGGAAGAGAGAATTGATTCAACTTCGTTGAAGATGTTATAAATTGCGCGCTTCAAAATCTTCTTGAGCGCCAATAATCAACGGAGCAATGATGATCTTCAGTTTTTTGAAAGAACTTTTTAGGGATTAAAAATGCAACATCATTTTCAACACTTCCTGGGATGATACGAATATCTTTTGGCAACTCTTCTTTGTTATCTTGAATGTTGGAACAGTTGCCTTCAACAATATTGGAGTGCCCTTTCACTTTTGCTTGATTGTATATAATATTTTGAACTAAAGAGTTAATGCAATAAACTTTGCAATCTATTGCTTGGTTCATCTGATCAAAAGAGTTGCCCTTAACATCAATTACCATGTTCAGATCTATTCCTGGGACATGCTCTCTTGTAGGCTCATTGAGTAAAGTTTCCTCTTTGATTTCCTCAATGATAGCTCCCCCTTCATGTGTTTCTAGGTATGTTGGATTTGTTAAATAGGAAATTGATTCTTTCTTGGAAAACCTCACAGAAGAAACCTTATAATCTTCGGCAGAATGTTGCCAAGGTATTACAGGAGCTGTAGGGGGTTTGTAGTCTAGTTTGTAGCTAGGAATATATGGCTTACAACCGCATATGAACACACTAACAAAATAAAGATCCAACTCACATCGATCTTCATAAATTTGATGCCTTTGAAGCTTGCAAAAGGCGTTCATAGCATCTCTTAGGGAATGAAAATTCACCCTAGCATAAAAATCACACATTTGTCCGAAATCTAGCTATGTTTTCTACATCCCCATAAGGAGAGAAAACTTGATACAGGGCATTCGTTGTAACAGGTCATGGCTTGTCATGTCTGATCACGAAAAGGGCACGATGGTGTTTATCACACAAGCCATGCTATAGGCTGATCTGAACATCAAACAAATAATCTAGAAAATGGAGCTACGTCACAGTTTACTTCGCTGCCCCAATTTTCTTTTTTTTCCTTTATTGGTTATCTTGCGAAATATGAGAACAAGGATCAAAAAAAACAATTGACAACAGCTTGAATTGAAAGGCTCGGATAACAAATTGGTGTAGGACGCTCTAAGAGCAATTCCTACAAAGGGAAATAGTTGATGTAGGACGCTCTAAAAGCAATTCGTACAGGGAAAATTATCACACAGTGATATATGACTCATTCAATTTAACTCAATTCTCATTCATAATATACTTCTCCAATTACATAAATAGGTTTATATAATCAAGAGGCTAACTAGTATTAGGAAATCTAAATGATAAAATATAAACTAGAAAAATAAAAATATATAACCTAATGTTATCCTAATAAACTAGGAAACTAAATCTTGATAAAATATCACTAAATATCCTTATTGTGGCTATCTTAAAATATGCTTAAAAATAACCTACGAAAATAATAAAAAATACAAAAGATTTCCAATATCAAAACATTCTAATTTCCGAAATATCGTTGCCCATTCGCTTCATCTACTTTGCATCAATGAGTGTGGCAGAGAGAGGAACGTGAGATGGATATGTTTTTTAATTGATGCCTGGGTTATCGTTTTATGTTTATCTCTTAACGCAAATTTTTTCTTGACATCTCCTGTTTGTAGGATCGACAAACCCATAATCAAATTACAAGGTAATTAGTTCTTGTAAAAAGCAGTCAGCAGTACAATAAGAGCTTGAGTGTTTATCTTTCCTTATCAAAAAAAAAAAAAAAAAAAAAGAGCTTGAGTGTTTATGATGAGTGGGTTAAAGTATAATTAAAAAGAAACTTGTTGGGAAATAAAAGGAAAATTTTAACTTCAAAAAAGGAAAACTTTAAATGAAAACTTTAAATAAAAATTCATGTATCATTGGTTGTGTCCCACATCTCCATTGCTGTACGACCTACTGGTTTCAAAGTGTGTTCCCCCCATTACTCCTCGGGATGCCTATGTGGATGCGTCTCTACAGTGTAGAAAACATTATTAGACCTCTCTGCATTATTTTTCTACTACATTGTTAGCAAAATGTTTGTGGTGAAATTTGCATTTGAGTTTTAGCTATTTTGGTTATAGAAGTAAGAAGAATAAACTGTTAGGATGTTGGGTTTCTTTGCAATCTTGTGGTACATTTGGCTGGAAAAGAATGCTCAAACATTCTGAGGGTTGTCCAGCCAGCAGGCTGCCTGGATGGAGTTATTTAACATACTTCCTTATGAAAGCTTATAGCAGGGGCTTTTAGGGACTCTTCCTCACAGAGACTTCATATAACATGCATTGATTTGTAACAGAACTATTTTTGACCGAGGACTCCTCGCTTCTACTTTGCTCTAACATAAAATCTTTATCTACGAAATATAAAAAAACCTACCTACTAAAGGGGAGATTATGGGATTATTTACTGAGTTGCTTTTGAGAAAGGCCTTAATGCTACTTTCGTCAGCTTCATCCCTAGTGACTGGCAGATGACATAAAGAAGCTTAAACCCGTTAGTTTAGTTGGGAATGGGTGTAGTTGGGAGTGTATACAAAATTCTAGCCAAGATGCTTTCCTTGAGGTTGTGAAAAGTTAATTGGCAAATTTGTTGGCCCTAATCAGCATGCATTTGTCCCTGACTGTCAAATTTTAGATGCATCTTTGATTGCTAATGAATGTATCAATCGTATCTCAAATCCAAATCCAACCGATTTGGAGTTATATTTATGCTTGATATTGAGAAAGCTTTTGATCATGTTTTATAGGATTTTCTCATGATTATTCTTGAAAAAATGGGTTTCCCTAGCAATTGGAGTGGTTGGAAGTTCTGTTTCATTAGTACTGCCTGCTTGTCTGTCTTGATCAATGTGGAGCCCTCTTGTTTCTTTCCTAGTTCAATAGGGCTTCATCAACGTCACGCACTTTCCCCTTTATTATTTATCTTGGTGATGGAGTGACTTAGTAGAATGCTTTTTATTTAAAGTGACCGAGGATCACCTCTCAGAAGGTTTTCAGATTGGTAACTCTCAATTCAACAACTTGTTGATTTCTCTCTTTCTGTTTGCGGATGACACTCTTATTTCTTAGAAATGGGGATAGAGTACTCTTGGTTATTTGAGGTGTATCCTTCTATTATTTGAAGTAATGTCTATGCTTAGAGTCAAACTTATAAAAAATTGTAATGATTCCAATTAGTGAGGTTCCTTAGCCTCATCTCTTGGCCCTCTACGTTGGCTACGGGTTGAATACCTCCCATCTTTTTACCTTGGTCTCCCTTTTGGTGCAAATTTGAAGACCAAAGTGGTGTGGGAACCTATTGTCCACAAGAGATTGACAGGGTGGAAATTTAAGCTTTTGTCTAGAGGGGTATGGCACTTATGGAGTTTCCTTATTTATTTCATATCATTGTTTACCATCCCAACTAGTATCGCTAATCGTCTTGAGAAAGTTATGAGAGCTTTCTTTGGTTCAACGATGAAACCAATAGTGGTTTCCATTAGGCTAATTGAGGAGACGTCTGATGCTCTAGGCCGGGGGAAGGGGGGGGGGGAGGCATAAGATCTCTTCGTCATATGAATGAAGCTCTAAAGAGTAAAAGATGAAGTGGCCTTTGCGCTTTGATAAAGGTGAGCATGCTCTTTGGGAAAATGTGATCAATGGTAAATATGAGATACATAGTTTGGGTTGGTGGAGCAGCTCATGGGCGGTGAGTTGCAGCCTTGCAGGATATCTATTTTAGTTGGTTTGGAGCGTTTCAAATTGTTGGTGCATGTGGAGGTGAAGAATGGGTTTAGATTTATTTATTTATTTATTTATTTATTTTTGTGGACATTGGGCTCCATCAAGGATCAACTCTAAGCTTGTTTCTTTTTACTATTATTCTAGATGAGCTCACTAAAGGGATTCAAGACAAGATATCATGGTGTATGTTATTTGTTGATGATGTTGTTCTTGTTGATGAGAATATGAATGAAGTTAATAACAAGTTGGAGCGGTGAAGACATATCCTAAATTCTAGAGGTTTTAAATTAATCATATCGAAGACTGAGTACTGAAGATGTGGATTCAGTTGAGGAGAAAGGGGCAGTGAAGAAGTCAATCATTAGTGGTGTGATAATACCAAGGATTGAGAAGCTTATGTACTTGGACTTGATCATTCAGGCGAGAAGGGATATTAACGTTGCCACTAACCATCGTATAAAAGTAAGATGGCAAAAATGGAAGAATATTTCAGGAGTGGTGTGAGAAGAAGATCCATGTGGGATTAAAAGATAAATTTTATCATATGGTAGTCAGACTAGCATTGTCGTGTGACTCAGAGGTCAGTTAAGAAGACCCAAGCCTAGAGGTCGAGGGTAGCGGAGATGAGGATGATTTAGGGCATGTGGTCATACGAGGTTGGATAGGATAAGGAATGAAGTGATAAGAGATAAAGTAGGAGTGACACTTATAGAATATAAGATTAGAGAGATTAGACTTAGATAGTTTGGTCATGTGAAGACTAGTATGGATGCACTCATGAGGAGATGTGGAACAGGTAATCTTTCAGAATGTAGAAGAGGTAGAAAACTGGAACAAAGTGATCAAACGTGAGTTAAAAGTTTTATTAATAACGGAGGACATAGCTCAAGATAGGAGTCTGGAGAGGTATAGGATCAAGGTTGTGGACCATAACTAGCTTGCTTCTTGTCCGTTTATTGGCTTTTGAATGCGTAGAGACAGTGCCGTGTTGTATTAACTAATTTCTATCTTTAGTTACGCTGCACTTTTGTATGCTAGTAATAGCTTGATGTTGACTAGGTTTTATTATCTTACTACTAGTTGTTTAAGGTATTGCACTTACCACTTATATGTTGTTTTTATGTATATTTAATACCATTTGATTGTAGCATTTCATGTTTCCATTACCATTTCGCCTGAAAAATGAGTTTTGACTTCTAGCACTTTTTCCGTAAAATATTTTGTGGGTCCTTAGAATCAGTCTCTTTGTGGGCAGACATGTGTCGGCGGATTTTTGGAGGCAAAGCTTCGTTCTTGCAAGATTTCAAGCTTTGCTTTTTGAGAATCTTACATACTTGGAGTCATGCACTGAATGGTGGAAGAAATATGTGTTTTTGGATTTTGCAAATAATATTATCCATGAGAGCTTGAGGACATGATCCCCCCCTCCCTGCGTAATTGCTCTTTTTGTACATCTACGGTATCCCTGTGATGTCTGTGTAGTGCAATTATTTGATTACTCATTTAAAAAAAAAAAAATCCCCAACCTGGTAGATTATGTTGCTTAAGTGTTACTTGTAATTGGAGCAGCAATGGTTTCATCTTGAACTAGAGCGGTGAACTCTTCTTATATTTCATTTGTTTAGGGGAGGTTGTGTGAGCGCGAGGGCGGGTAATCGTGTGACTTATGTAGGAGAATATATGACTATAGGTAGTTGCAGAGTGAGCAGTGCTTGTGTTCACTACTTCACTTAAGTTACCAATTACCACATTTTACACTTCCATAAAGAAAGGATTTTTTTTGGGGGGGGGTGTTGAGGGGGTATTTTGTCAGATAACACGAATCCAATTAGTTTGTTCTTGTTTCCTTTTTTCCTTTTTTTTTTGGGGGGGGGGGTAGGGCATTAGGGAAGGACTGGCATGTTTTACTAATAAAAATGATATTTATTCTTACAAAGACAATATCCACAGTACTCATTAAAAAAAATAATCCCCAATGGGCAAAGAAGGCATCTGGAGTACATTCTTTAACAGCAATACATGGTGGCAACCAACGAAAGATACAGCATCAAACCTGGATGAACCGAAATTGTCACAACACTCGTTCTTACGTCCCTTCAGATAAAAGACTTTGTCTAGGAGGAATTAAACAATATGGGGGGGGGGGGGGGGGACAAAGCTACTCTTAGTGAAAGAAGTGTGGGATCAAATAAATAAAAGATGATCATTAAGCATGCTTTAGTATTGCACTCCCGCCACTGGGTATTGATTGTACAAAACCCTTGAGAGAAGGTGTTAAAAAAAACATCTAAAGGGGGGAACCGTTGAGGTTCTTCTCCATCTCAAAACTTGTATAAGCACCATTACATAGCTTGTATTTTGTAATGCTTCTCACTGCCTGCAGCTGGAAATATGCGCCATCTGATCGTTGAGGCTTGCATTGCTAGAAATTTATTGGACATCTCAGCATACACATGGCCTGGTTATGTAAATGCAAGAGTCAATCAAATTCCTCGTAGTGTAGCTGGGCAGGTTACTGGTTGGTCATCATTGATGAAAGGTTCCCCTCTTACTCCCGCAATTGCAAATGCTCTTGCTTCCAGTGCTGCTTCAAGGTACGTATGCATAAAGTGATTCCTTCCCCCCCCCCCCTCTTTTGTGTTCCTTCGTTGTCGGCCTTTTCTTTATTGTTTGTATTGGGGGGGGGGGGGGCCTTTCAAGCTTTTAACACTGCTGGAAGTGTCTGTAAAGGAGATAGCTTGATATAGTTATCTCTGTTGTCCATTCTGTAAAGGGAGGATTTTTTTTGTCAGCGATTGAAATATAAAGGTTTTGATGCCAAATTTTGTAGGGGTTTAAGAGGTGCAGCTGTTTCTTTTCACCTTTTCCTTTATCTCTGTTGTCCATTCTGTAAAGGGATGATTTTTCTGTCAGCTATTGAAATATAAGGGTTTTGATGCCAAATTTTGTAGGAGTTTAAAAGGTGCTGCTGTTTCTCTTCACCTTTTCAATTGCAATGTTGAAATCATATGGGTCAAGATTAGGGCTGTGCTGTATTTTGTCCTGGTAGACTGGTTTGGTTGGGAACTCCTGTATTTCTGTGCTAACCATGCTGAGGCCTTATCATGAAAGCAACTCCTATATTTCTGTCCTAGTAGAAGACAAAATTTTGGTCGTCATCAAATATTTGAGATTGCGAGATTGCTTACATCTAGGACTTCACTGTTCTGCCTGCTGTAGAATCGTTATCATGGGTGGTTGTGCTTGTTGTCGTGGTGCTATAAGAAGAACCAAATTTTTCCGACACAATACTATATTGGCAATGTTCAGTATAAAAAGCAAGGCCATCAGTCAGCTTCCTGAGGAAATATGACAGTATAATACTGAAGGCAATCTAATTCTTTAACTTCTCAAGTGGGTCAGATAGCTTTTACCTTGGATTGTTTTGATGATTGGTGAAGGAAGTCGATCTAATTGTTCCCTGGAAATGTTCATGGTTCTTTCTGTTGTTTACCATGGCCTTGTGTTCTGTGTTCTGTGTTCACTCTTCTTTTTTTGGATGTAAATCCTCATGCTTGCCTTGTGTCGCTTCTTATGGCATTTCTTGGGTTATCTCTAGTTCCGTTGTAAACTATCTTTTAGCTTGGGAGGGCTATTTTGTTAGGAAAGTGAAAAAGAAGGTCATGGTTTTTCCTTATGTGATATTTTGGAGCGTTTGGACAGAAAGAAATCAAAGTCTTTGAGGGCGACAAAACTTCCCTTTAGCACTTAAGAGACAATTTCATCAAGACTCTTTATTTTTGGGATAAGGGGAACTTCTTCCCTTTAGCTTTTGATGTGGCTGACCTTGTGGATAGCTTGTATTTTGAATGTATATAGTCTCTTGTAGGATGCTATCTATGCATCCAGCCCTTAGTCCTTTTATATAAATGTATATATTTTGCCTCCCCCCCCCCCCCCAAAAAAAAGCCTCATCCTGGCCTAATCTCCTGACCATGATAGGCATTGATAGCGATAAACTCTTTTTTCTCTGTTAAATTATAAAGAAAAATATGAGGAAGTTGGGAAGTACAGATGTTCCGTGGTCCTTAGTAGGGGGCACATCTTTTTCTTTCGTGTTTGTTTTCTAAAATCCATTTTCTGGGGCCTTTACAACTAATATTTACCCTTTGTTTCATTGGAAGCTTAGCAGAGTTAGAGAAAATATATGAAATTGCAGTTAGTGGTTCAGATGATGAGAAGATACATGCTGCTACGGTCCTGTGTGGGGCATCTCTTGTCCGTGGTTGGAATATACAGGTGTTGATCACGAATGTCTGCAGAGTCTGTTATTCCTGTTGGCTGTTGTTGTTGCTCACATCTTGATTGGTATATGGTTGTCATCACCTTTTTGCCCCCCTCACCCTACAGGAGCACACAGTTGTCTTCATTCTGAGATTGCTGTCACCTCCCATGCCAGTAGAGTATTCTGGAAGTGACAGTCATTTAATCAGTTATGGACCTTTTCTGAATACCCTCCTCGTCGGAATAGCAGCAATTGATGTTATTCAGATTATTTCACTCCACGGATTGGTAGGTTGAATATTCTTCTTCATGTGATCTGCTTGGGCATGATTCTGGTAAACCTTTTGTATCTGTTTGTTGATGTGGCCTGAAGACAGTTTGATACTGCAACTATGGGGTCCAGGTGAGATGGATGGCAACTGTTTACGGCGAGAACTCTCAGTCATTGCCCTTGGACTAGCATCTAATAACTGAGAGTAAGAAATTAAAATGTGATGATACCTATCGTAAGACTGAAACATCATCCATTCGATTATTGTCTAATTGTTCAGATAGCAGAGCATTCTCCATCCACCTCCGCTCTCTTTCTTCCCTCACTGGCGCTACACACCCTATTCTATCAATGCCCTGCCACTGACAAGGTTGCTGGTGGCTAGGTTACCTCTGCCTGCCACTGATGACTATGATAGTGGTCCTGCTTCTGACCGCTATCCCAAACGCTCCTCTCTTTCCTATACCTATAAAAACACCTTCCTCCCTGTTTCTCAACCTCAATCTAAGCTGTCTTTGCCAGCGCTAACAAGGGTCATTAGACTATTGCTAACCGCCAACAAACACCACCTGTGGCAAACCAGGACAAACCGTGCACCATAGTTCTCTTTCAACATCTCAAAGCCGGTCTTACCAAAGAACCCACCACTGTGCAGCACAAAATCTTTATCGGACCTCGATCCGGCCGCTCCTTTCGAATCACTCTCCTGTGCAGCTTCATTGGCTACAAATTTATGCTGGCTTTGCCAGCAAATACTAGAATGATATGCCATGAAAGATGTGCAAAAATGGGTAAGAAAATACCTCAAAAGAAAATGCCTAGATTTAGGAAAATATTATTTGGTTTCCGAAAAACTGAACATCCGTGGCTGTATTTCTGCAAGTATATAGAATTGCAAATGAGAGAATCAGCAATCAGGTGAGAGGGCATTGCTTATGTCTCTTGTTCAAGATACTTATCATCCTTGGAAACTCAGTAACGGAAAAGAACCTAGTGTTGTAATCTGTAGATTCATAAACCAGCTCTTGTTGATGCAGATCTAATTCTTTTTGTGATTATTTAAGGTTCCTCAGCTTGCTGGAGCGTTGATGCCCATCTGTGAGGTTTTTGGGTCTTGTTCACCCAAGGTCTCATGGACTCTCCCAACAGGAGAAGAAGTTAATTCCCATGCTGTGTTCTCTAGTGCCTTTACTCTTCTTTTAAAGTTGTGGAGTTTTGATCATCCACCAGCCGAACAGACAATGGGTGATGTACCAGCAGTGGGCTCCCAGCGAAGTCCGGAATACCTCCTCTTGGTGAGGAACTCCCAGTTAGCAGGAAATGGCGCAAATCAGCAGAGACATCGGAGGTTTTCTAAGTTGCTTTGTCCGCCCCCAGCTGATCCCATATTTATGGATTCTTTTCCTAAACTTAAATGTTGGTACAGACAGCATCAGGCCTGTATAGCTTCCCCACTCTCTGGCCTTACACAAGGGACCCCTGTCCATCAGATTGTTGAGGCTCTGTTGACTATGCTTTTCAAGAAAATGAACAGAGGAACAGCTTCTGGGAGCAGTAGTTCATCTGGTTCAATAGCAGAAGAGGCAGTTCTACGACTGCAACTACCAGCTTGGGATATCTTAGAAGCTCTTCCTTTTGTGCTAGATGCTGCTTTGACAGCTTGTGCCCATGATAAGTTGTCTCCACGTGATCTGGCAACAGGTTGGTTTGATATCTGTAATATTGATGTGGCTACTATTTTAGTGATGATGCGTTAGACATCAAATCTGAATGTCCATAGGATGCTTAGTATTCCTGTGTGCTTTGCTTGCTCCATTTAAACGTTCACCAGTGGAAGTTTCATGAGCTTCTTTCCATTTGTTGAACTGATGCCACTGTGCTGACATTGACCCACAGGATGCTGTTGATCCTGAGGAATTCTTGAAATATGCGGCAACTTAGTTGTCTTAGTTGTCACCTAGGTCAGTGGCTCAGAAGTCAGAACATTGTTGGTTTCCATCTATTTGTGGAAACTCACTCCCCTCCCCCTCGCCCCTTACACCCTCTTCATATTGGATGATGTTGGACGTTCATGCTCCGTGTGTTTTCTAGTGTACCCTTTATTTTCATGTTGTAATTGTCAGTTTCTGCTGTATCCTTCTAAAGAATTGTGTTCAGGCTTCCAATTCCTTTAGGATCTGTGATTAAATTTGTTCAAGGCAGCTGTTTTCTTTTTCTTTTTTTTTTTTGGTTTTGTTTGGGTTTCAGGGATGAAGGATCTTGCTGATTTCTTCCCAGCATCTTTGGCTTGCATACTGAGTTACTTTGCTGCTGAAGTGACAAGAGGAGTATGGAAACCAGCATCTATGAATGGAACTGATTGGCCTAGTCCTGCTGCTAATTTGGCAATAGTTGAACAGCAAATACAGAAACTATTGGCTGCGACTGGGATAGATGTTCCTAGCCTTGCCCCAGGTATTCTTCTTTAACATTCTTGTCTTGCATTCTTGGTAGCACCGAAAAAGAGAGTATTTATTTTTGGTGCTACCCTGTGTCAATTCCTTCCTTTGCCATGGTGGATTGCTTTAGATTTCGGAAGAGGCTCATGTAACAATGATAATTGCTATGTTCAGTACGTGCGAGATGATGTTCACATCTATGGAGTTTACAGGGATGAAAGCTCCAGTAAAGTTTCAAAGCTCTACATATTTTCTCCTATGCAAATGTCAGGGCTCTAGTTTCAGAGGTCTGCTAAAAGTTTTGGAGCTCTTCAACTACTTTCCAAGTAGATCAACTAAAATAAGTGAACTGAGGTTGGCCAGTACCTTTGGGCTACTTTGTACTGACTACCATTCTCATCCGTTGATGTTCTTTTCAACTGAGAAATGAAAAATGCTATTCAGTGACTTGATAAATGACAATACTTGATCCAGCTATAAAATTCAGCAAAGTTTTCTCTTGTCGACTTGTGGTGTCGGTAATAGCAATAGTACCACGTAGTGTGGGTCCTGCTCGAGCAGAGTTTGGAAATTTAGATATGGCAGCTTTACTCCCGCAAGCATCCCTACAGGTGGAGATACTGATTCCAATAGACCCACGAAAAAAGAAGAGAAAAGTGAGTGTCGACAACTTTTTTCCCATCTAAGTGAAATCTCTCGTTTTTTCTTGTTTTTAATAAAAACACCAAGGACGTGTTAGGAGAGTGGCAAAAATTTTAACGATGGCAAGTACCATTAGGGAAAGTGGCAGACTTTTGGTATTGCTCATTGGCACTATGGAGTTTGCCCCTTTTTCTTTCCCCCCGGGGGAGGGGTGGAGCATGAAGTGTGCTGGTAGAGTTGCCGATGTGTGTAACCTTGAGTCTATAAGTGCATTGCAAAGAGGCTTTTTTTAGGCCCTTAGTTTGGAAGGTATTGGCTGCTTAGTATTCACGTCTGATGGAAGTCATTCTGTGACTTGATAAATGATAGGGCTTGAAGCAGCCATAAAGTTGAGGAAAGTTGCTTCTTGTCAACTTTTGGCATGGTTCAGATTCATCTGTATGATTTAAGCTTGCCCATCTTCCAGTCAAAAATTGTTGCTTCTCTCCTTTTTCTGTCCCTCTTCTTTTCTTCTCTTTTTTTTTTTTTTTGTTTTTTTGGAGGTGGGGACGGGATGGTTGCAGATGCAGGTCTCTGAAGCCTTGCCCCTGTAATTGCATTGCAAACTGGCCGTTTCTGTTAGGCCCTTCATTTGAATTTTGGAAGGCTTTGACGGTAGATGTTCATTGTGGACTCTGGGGATCCCGCTTTCGGGTGGGCAGCGCACCTCCAAAGAGGCATTGATAGCCAGTCCTTTCGCCTTCGTTTGATTCCCGCAGCCGCCAAATTCTCAAAACTTCTGTTGCTCCATCCCTGCAGGGGCACCGATAAAATTTTGGGACAAAGATAAAGATGCAAAGATTGCTTCATTAAATAACCAAAAAAACAAAGCTTCTTCTAAGATATCTAAAATGAACCCATTGACTCCAAATGGACCCGCAAGGGCCTTGTGCAGTAAACCCCCTATGGTAGCAAGAGCTATCGGGAAGAAGGATAGTCTTGTCTGTATGCATAGCATTTATGGTCGAACCCTCCCAACTTAATGGCGAGGCAGCAAGAGGTTTCGCTTTCGAATTAGGGGTGAGCAAAAATTCCGAAACCGAAAAACTGAATTGGAAAATCGAACTGAAAAACCGGTTAACTAGTTCGATTTTTCCAATAAATCGGGTTCGGTTGAACTTAACCGAACCAAAAAAATTTTACGGTTTCGGTTTCGATTATGCCATTTGAGATTCAGTTTACTGCATCCGACGGTTAACCGAAACCCAAACCCCACTTTAAAAAAAAAAAAACTAAATTTTATATTAGTCAAGAGTAGATTTTATAATTATTAAAAGATAAGACTAAACATTCAATAATGTGTAAATTAATATTTGGTGTCTCAAATAATTAAATTAATTAAAAAAGGAGTGAAATTGAAAATTAACAATTTAAATTAACGGTTAACTGGTAAGCGAATTGAAAATCCGGTTAACTGAACCGAAGATCCGGTTAACCGAGTGTTTCGGTTCGGTTATGGTTTACATTTTTTCCGAACCGAAAAATTTGGTTAACCGAAAGTTTCGATTCGGGTTTCGGTTCTGGTTAACCGAATTTCCTGTTAACCAGTTTTGATCATCCCTACTTTGAATTGAGTAGGCATTGTAAAGCAAAACCCTTTACAAAGAGGTCATGATGTTACGGTATATTTTGCACAAGTCCACTATAATCCTGAGTTAAAAACTTTATCTACCAATGATTCTTTAGGAGGCAGTGAAGTTGATGCAGAAGTTTGTTCCCGTGTCCCAAAAGGCATATCTACACTGGATTCATGTTCGTAATTTGATGTTTTAATAGTCGTATTCTTTTGTATCAAAATGTAAACAAATTGAAATTAGCGATAACAAAGTAGTTGGGATGCTTGTTTTCACGGTTTACATTTGCATACAAAACATAAGTTTTTCAGGCTTATAAAACTTCTGCTGAAGATAGAAGTGAAACTCTCTTTGTTATGTGTCTCTCTATCGTTGACGTTCACAAACTTGCCACAACCCCCTCCCCCCTGTTTAATATTAAACTAAAATGTCTCTTTTTTTTTCTTTTTTTTTTTTGGTGGTTACTTTGTTGCAGTGGGTAACTCCATTCCGACACTTCCTTTACCGTTGGCTGCACTGCTGAGTCTCACTATAACGTACAAAATTGATAAAACTTCCGAACGTTACCTGAACTTGGTTGGTAAATCAGTTGTTGTACTTGCTGCTGGATGCCCTTGGCCCTGTATGCCCATCGTATCTTCTCTATGGGCTCAAAAGGCCAAGCGTTGGAGTGACTTCCTTATCTTCTCCGCTTCACGCACTGTGTTCAACCTCAACAATGACGCTGTAATCCAGCTTCTTCGGAGCTGCTTTTCCTCAGTCATGGGGCTCAACTCTGCCCCTAGGTGTAAAAGTGGAGGTGTCGGTGCCCTTCTTGGCCATGGCTTAGGTTCTCATTTCTCTAATGGGATGTCTCCCGTTGCACCTGGTATCTTCTATCTACGCATCTACCCCTTTGTCAGGGACATAACAATCGTGACTGAAGAAATCCTCTCTCTTCTAATGTTGTCTGTCAAGGATATTGCAACTGGAGGTGTATCAAATGATGCGTTAGAGAAGCTAAAGAAAAGCAAGTTCGGTATGAGATATGGCCAGGTATCTCTCACTTCTGCAATGACCCGTGTCAAGGTTGCTGCTTCTGTTGGGGCATCGTTTGTGTGGATATCTGGTGGGATAAATCTGGTACAGAATGTAATCAAAGAAACCTTGCCTTCATGGTTCATATCAACCCAGAGATCAGAGCACAGTAGAGGATCGCGAGAATCAGGAGGACTTGTTGCAAAGTTGAGCGGCTATGCTCTTGCTTACTTTGCTGTGCTTTGTGGATCGTTTGCATGGGGGATCGATGGTGGCACTGCTTCCTCAAAATGGAGGGCCCGGGTTCTCAAAACCCACCTAGAATTCATGGCTACTGCCGTTGAAGGGAAGATATCCCTAGGATGTGATTGGGCAACGTGGCGAACATACGTTTTGGGTTTCTTGGGGTTAATGGTCAGATGCACTCCAGCTTGGTTGCTCGAGGTTGACGTTGATGTTTTGAAGACCTTGAGCAAAGGTTTAAGACAATGGGGTGAAGAAGAATTGGCTGTAGCATTGCTCACAGTTAGCGGATTCCAAGCAATGGGTGCCGCTGCTGAATTGATCATTCACGGTTCGCGATAGGTTCTGTATGATGCTATTGATAGCAAATTTTGGATGGCCTGATTAGTATCCAAGGGCGTTTCTTATTGTTTCTTGATGTAAAATTTGTAGGACTAGAATTAGAGAGTCAGGCAGTGCTTTAATTGCTGGCATTGTGGCTTTTTTTAGCAATGCTAAACAGGAGAATCTGCTCAAAGAACTTGTCACACGTGTATAGATTTATTAGATTCTAGTACCCAGCAACAAAAGTTGGTCCTTCAGCCCTATGCGGGGTCCCCTCCCCCTCCTGCATATTTTAAGCTAAATGAGACTTTGGCAGAATTATGATTTGATGAATATTTGGTGATCAAAACTAGTCATTCGGATCAATTGAATGTCGGGTTATTTATTTCGGGGCTATCATTAAGGCTACAGTTGAGAAAGTAATTGCAGAACCTTCGATTTGAAAGCAAATTCAAAGCGCAATAGGAAATTTAGGAGGCTGCAACAATTTTTTGTCTAAAAGTTCAAAAGAACAATTACATCCTTAGTTTTAGTAACTATACAGTTTGGGGTTCACGAATCCAGGATATCGATGAGACTCGGTAAAAATTTATCTGACCCAATAAACTGATTTGAGCATGCTTGAAAATTTTGGGGTCCTAGACAAGTATGTTTCACTCTGTTTTGAGTCTTTTTCTATTTTTACCTCTCTCAATAACACACTACTACTACAATAAAAAAGAAAAGAGTTGCCACTGTATTGTATTACGACAATGCCTTTTTCCTAAGCATCACTGCCAATACTGCCTAACTTTGTCTCAAGTGACAATCAACAACCTTATTGTAATTAAACCAATTATGCCATTGTGACAAAGTAGTACGTGTCGCGACACATAAGGAATTGTACACAGTTGACCATCTCCTGCCCTTAAAGATGAATATATTCACATCATTAAGTAATTAATTATTTTTGTTAGAAGTTTGATGTCCGTAACAATTAGATATTTGCCTAATATTTTTAAACTTTATTGTTCGGAAAATATGATAGTAAGAGGTTAATGAATCTTATATTTTTAGATTAGCCCTTTAAAAAGGCTTGAATATCAAAAGTTTGAACTTATCTAGACTATATTATCTTTTTAAAATTTAATAAATTATTTTTATGTTACTAATGCTCGTAGAACCAAAAATAATGTTAAATACGCCTCTAATCCGTTGGGTTAATATGAACATGAAACTGTAGGGTAAGGATTTAGCACTTTCAAACATGAACCCAAAGTCTACTGATCCACATTTCATCCACGCATCCAAATTGTTAGGTCTAATACCATGAGTAGTAGGGAGAGAAAAGATACATAGAAAAAGGCTGCCAATTCATGGGATGATGCTACTGGATTTTTTTTTAATAATTTTTTGGTGTCCGTCTTCCTAGTTGGATAAGAGGGGGAAATGGAAGGATGATAAGGGCTTTGGAGGGAATAATTTGGGTTCTGGTCTTAAGTGTCGAGTTTTGGGCGAACATAGAAGTAGCTGTAGGAGGAACAATCAAGTGGAGAGTGCAAATTCATAGATGTTGAACACTAAAGTGAGAAGGTTTAAAAATAGTAAGTGTTTCGGAAGAAACATATTTGAGTGGTGGTGACGTCCGGACTTAAGTATGACTGACGTACCAGTCGATCGTATACGCTGACGTATCTTCCCTTCGATGACTGTTTTGGAAGAGAATTTATGGAGGTTCTCAAGTTGCCCAAAGTGAAAAGTAACAAAAGGCCCCCCAAATGGGGAAAGTTGAGGTATTTATAGCCTTAAGGTTGGAACCCAAGGGTAGGATGGTACTTTTTCTACTAAGGAGGTCAAATTACCATTATCCCTCCCCCCCTCCACCCAACATCCTTCCATCTTCCTTGTAGTCAACTATGACTCTATGTTGACTTGGTCAGCGCCATGTATCGTCTTCCTATTGGACGGGGTATTAAATATCCCAATCATTTAGCCCATTACATCTTAACAGAACACCTTCCAAGGTGTTCGGATGAAATGTGGATTCATGTTGTCCTTACTCCCAAAGCAATATAAATATGTCTAGTGCCTCCACTTGAGGGTCTGCTCATTTGCATATCCAAAATGTCTAAGCACCAATTCCGCTTTCTCAAGAGCGAGGAGGACGTCGATCTCCTCCCATCGCAGTTCGACATTAGGAAACTTCGTGTGGAGCCTTTGATCCCTCCGTCTAGACCTTTTCCACTTCATTGGCCATTACTATGTCCTTATTTCGCAAAAGCCAAAGTTGAGCGCTACGCATATGGCCTCAGGACTCTTGAATAATGCTCTTCTGGCCTCCGTTCTTCAAGAAGCAACTCATTTCCGGATTCTCTCTCCCCTTGTAGCTCAAGATTTGACCGAGGCTCCGGAGAGGTTTTGTTGGGAGAGTTTTAAGATTTGGTTGGATGCTAATGGCGATCAACTCGCTTAATGCTATCGGCAACAGGCGGGAACCATTGTCCTGGTTGGTTATAAGGGTGTGGAAAGTTCAAGTTCTTCAGCATTTCCCCTTCATCTTCCCAAGGAGAAAGAGATAAACCTCTTCGACGAAGTATCGACCGTTACCCCGAAGCAAAGACGGTTCCTTCCCAAGGAGAAGAAAAGAGTCCTTTCGTCCAAAAGGGAACTCGGTTCGGCTTCATGGTCTTAATATCATATCAACTACAACCTCTTATTTGTCGCCTATGAGTTGAAGCACCTTAGTATCTTTAGCTTTGTTTGCTTGTAACTGGAGCTTATGCCCTTGTTTAATGTGTATTTGTGCCATGACATCGGTATCTTTGTTGTTACTTTCACTCGTTTTCACCATGTGTTTGAAGTTTTCATTATCAATGAATCGTTGAGCTTTGCCAAATCCTATAGTTTGCGAATGTAGAGACGTTTTTTCTGAAGAGTTACCAGGACTGCCCCTTCAAAGAAAAATTGATTTTGAGATTAACGTAATCCCTGGTGCCTAATCCATCTCTAAAGCCTTATATCGTATGGCCCCAATAGAGCTTAGAGAACTGAAGATTCAATTAGATGAGCTATTACAGAAGAGATTTATTAGACTAAGTGTGTCACCATGGGGTGCCTCAGTTTTATTTGTAAAGAAATACGGAACCTTGAGGTTGTGTATCGATTATAGGGAACTAAACAAGATCACCGTCAAAAACAAATACCCTTTTCCCCAAATGGATGATTTATTTAATCAACTGTAAGGAACAGGAATCTTTTCCAAGATTGATTGGGAGTCTGGATACCATCAGCTTAGGATTAAACCTGAAGACATCTCTAAAACTACGTGTAAGACTAGGTATAGTCACTACGAATTCATGGTGATGTCCTTTGGCCTGACCAATGCCTCTGTGACTTTTACGGATCTTATGAATAGAGTTTTCAGACCCTATTTAGATAAATTTATGGAGGACATCTTGATGCACTCCAAGGACAAAGATGAACACATTACTCATTTGAAGACAGTGTGAGTTCTGGTTAGAAGAAATAGCATTTTCGAGACATGTAGTTTCTAAGGGGGAGATTAAGGTTGACCCCTGGAAGGTGAAAGCAATTATAGAGTGGCCATGGTCAACCAATACCACTTAGATTACAAGCTTCTTGGGTTTAGTTGGCTATGAAAGGTTTGTAAAGGATTTTTCAAAGATATAACATTTTTCCTGAACAATTTGTTAAAGAAAGCTATTAAGCTTGAGCGGACATAGGAGTGCGTGAAAGGGCATTTCAAGAATTGAGGCAGTGATTAACTACCGCTCCAATCCTAACATTGCCAGTAGAAGGTAAGGAGTACACTATCTATAGTGATGCATTGAAGAATGGGTTGGGGAAGTGTTCAAATGCAAGAATATAAAGTGGTAGCTTATGCCTCCCGACAGCTCAAGCCTTATGATAGAAATTATCCTACCCATGACCTAGAACCAGCGGTTGTAGTCTTTGTGATGAAAATTTAGAGACATTACTTGTATGGAATACCTTGTAAGATCTACACAGATCATCATAGTTTGAAGTATACCTTTTTTTAAGAAAAAAAGAGCTCAATTTGAGACAAAGACGTTGGCTAGAATTATTAAAAGATTATAACTTGCAGATCCAATATCACCCAAGAAAGACAAATGTTGTGGTAGATGCCTTGAGTAAGGAGGCACAAAATAGCTTGAACATTGTAGTGATTACCAAGGTGAACCTCTTAAGAGAACTTGAAGACTTGGGTGTTCAATTAGTGTCACATAGGCAAGCATGGTGTTCAATTGTCAGCACTTACTTTACAGTCTCCATAGTGGAGGAAATTCGAATCAACCGGGAGGATGACCTTGAACTCCAAAGGTTAAAGCAAAATCTTAAGAGAGGGAAGTCGCCTAGATTTGTTATACATGAAGATGGAACCTTGCGATTTCGAATTGCCTGTGTGTACCCAAAATTGTGGAATTAAGGAAGAAGATCTTAGAGGAGGCTTCCAGCACCCGATACTCGATGCATTTAGGAGGCACCAAGCTGTATAGGGACATGAGGTAATAGTTTTGGTGGGATAATATGAAGAAAGAGATCACAGAGTATGCAGACAAGTGTCTGATTTGCCAAAAGATTAAAGTTGCGCATCAATGTCCCGTGGGTAAACTGCGATCTTTAGAAATCCCCGCTTTGGAAGTGGGACTCAATCTCAACGGACTTTACCATGGGTTCGCGTTTTTCTGCTTCAAAGAAAAATGCCGTCTCAATAATAGTTGATCGACTCACTAAATCTACCCATTTTCTGCCAATTCGAGATGCTTAGGAATTTCAAAAACTAGCCCAGCTATATGTTCAGGAGATAGTTCAATTTCATAGAATTCCAACAAATATAGTGTTAGATAGAGATTAGAGATTTCAAGCCCATTTCTTTGGCAAGCACTTCAAAAAGGCTTTGGAGCCAAATTGAATTTTATCAGCTCCTATCATCTTGAAACAGATAGGCAACCTGAAAGAGTGAATCAGATTCTAGAAGACATGTTAAGAACTTGTGTACTGGAGTTCCAAGGAAAATGGGAAGACGACTTACCATTGGTGGAATTTTCTTATAATGATAGTTACCAATCCACCATTAAAATGGCACGTTTGAGACTTTATATGGAAGAAAATATAGAACGCCTTTATACTGAAGTGACTTAGGTAAGGCATTGGTCCTGGGCCCACAACAGACTCACGAGACCACATGAACAATAAGGAAGATTCGGGAGCATATTCGGGTTGCCTAGAGTCGACAAAAAAAGAAGGCGGCCTCTGGAGTTTCAAGTAGGCAATAAGGCTTTTCTAAAAGTTTTGCTAACTAAAAGTATGAGAACGTTTTGAGTGGGAGGCAAATTGAGCCCAAGATACATTGGGCCATATGAAATTATTGAAAAGTTGAGTCCCATAGCTTACCGACTGGATCTGCCTATAGAACTCAAACACATACATAACGTGTTTTATGTCTCACAACTCAGGAAGCACATTCCGGACCCGGACCATGCTATCGTACCTGAGTTCATTGAAGTTACTGAGGATCTAGTGTACGAAGAACGCCAAGTTCAGATGCTAGATCACATGACTAAATAGTTATGCAACTAGCAGATACCTTTAGTCAAAGTACTCTGGACAAATCATACCTCCTTAGAAGCCACTTGGGAACCCGAGGAAGAGATAAAAGCCAAGTATCCACACCTATTTGATGTAATCTTGCATGTTTGAGAAAACCCATAAGTTTCGATGATGGAACTCTTTAAGGAGGGAAGGCTGCAATAGCCCGATGCTAAATCATGTTTATTTATTTAATTAAGTCATGTTATTAATTTGTTCACATTCATTTATCGCATTTAATCATTCTAAATGGGAAAATTTTATTTGGGCCCCACTTTGCAATTCAGGTTTTATTTATTGAAAAATTTCGGGTGAATCAATAGTAGGCTTTGATAAATATGGTTTAAGAGACTAAATTATTATTCATGACATCAAAAACATTTAATTTTGAGATATGCAAAAATTTTGTCGCCATGTAATGTTTTATTTTTCAGCCCAATTCATTTGGGCCCAATTTGATGCCCAACAAGTTAATACACTTGATTTAGGTAATTATCGTTATCTATGCCTAATAATTATTAACAAAAAGTAAGTTTTGGTGGATAAAAATCAGCCACATGAAGTTCGATAAGTCACAAAAAAATATCAAGCAAAGGCAAAAACCAAATTTGCTTCTTTTTCCTCTCCCTCTCCTTCCTACCCCATGGTGCCCCCCTGTTTTTGCCCTGGTGCTACTGCCAATGGCTACCGCCACCTTCTACCACTAGCCACCACCAGCCATTGGCTAGGCACCATTCCCAGCCACCACCCACAGCCACTACTAGCACCAAACACAGCTTCCGTCTCTCTCTTTTAAGCTCTTAACTGAGGTAAAATCCAAACTCTTCTCTTATTTAATTTGGGTTTTTACAAATGATTTGATCATAGATCATGTTATTTTGATATAAATAAGTGTTAGTTTGATGTTTTATTATGTGTGGATGAGTTTGTAAGTATGTAAGAATTGGGATCAAGCGTGGTCATGCAAGCTTGATGTTGAAAATGATGAACCTTGAATTTTTTTGATTTAGTTTTATAATCTTTATCATTAGGAGTGAATATGATGTTGTGTAAGATGATTTTGGATGAGTTTAGATGTAAATTTCCATTGAGCATGAACTAGGGTTTTATGACCATGCATGATTTAATTTAATTTTTGAATCAAGCATGTTGTTTGGATTGAATTAGGTGAAATTTGGAGGTTGGATGTGTTATTAACTTAAAAAAATGATGTTATGTGAGTTTTGTCAAAATTATTGGTTTATAGAAAACTCCATAAGTAACCAAAGAGGTTGTTCGGTTTACTTATGCAAGTAAATGAGTTTATGGGAGCACTTTGAGTGATTATGTGGAGGAAAAAAAAACATATAGGGCAGGAAACAGACCTAAAAATAGGGAAACTTTGGAAATAAATTGGTATTTATTGGTGCATAAAAAAATTGTAATTTTTGGTGGATAGGTAGACCAATACGTTATATTTCAAATGTCTCTTGAATCACTTCATTTTGAGTTTTGTGGAAAAAGATATTGTTGATTAAGGAAGACTGCATATGATAAATTGGAGTTGTGCACAGTTTTGTTTAAGCTCGATTTTAGAAGCCGTGTTATGGTAAAAGTATTTGTATTGTGAATAAAAATGCTGTAGACTCCCCAAGCTTTTCATATTAGGATTTTATGTCTCAATTTGAGGTCGGGGGTGGAAGAGACAAATTTTGTAAGGTGGACCTTGAAGCAGTAATAAAATATCGCGAGACTGTAAACTAGAATTTTAGGAGCTTAATTAAAAGTTCCTAAATAATTATAGATATTGCAAAGAAAATACAGAGTTTAGTGAGCTTAATGACTTTAATTGTGGTTAAAAGCTCACCTGGGTTGAAAAATCGAGTTAAATGGCATGTGAATGTAATTGGAGAAGTGGGAAGAGTAATGACTGAAGAACAGTGCTTGTTGGTCCAAGTCGGTGTGATCAAAGCAATTCTGAACCAATTGCACCCCTCTTGGCCTTAAACCATTGTTATTCATCTCAGAAATATCAAAAGCCAATATTTCATTTATAACCATTAAAGTCTTTCCATTATGAGCTCAATTATTTTATTTTGGTCTACTTTACTCTAAATTGTTTTACCTCGAATCAAAGTACCCTAATATATTTAATTTTTGAATCATCTTAGTGTAATCTATCTTATTTTGAAATGTTGAGTTGTGGATGCCCTTTAATTAATCAATTTCTATTAAAGTTACAAATTATGAAAGTGAGCGTTGTTGACTTATTACATATACCTACTATTACATTTCTTAAGTAGAATTGAGACCTAGTCTATCACTCCTAATTGTGCATAAACATTATCAAGGGAGATTGTATTTTAAACACCCTAGGTAAGTCCATTGACTATATCTTTAGAAATCAAAATGTATTTATCAAGGTTACAATGTCTTGGTAAGTATATCAATGAATCAGTTTACTCAGTGATTTATCACCTAATCAGTGACCTTGTTAGTTATCATTTATAGGATACTCACCCTCCAGTAACCCACACGACCCCAGGCCAAGTTCCCTGATCGGCTTGGTAGGTGTAGACATATCTATAGATCGTAACACTTACAAAGGATTCACTACCAGATAATAACTGGCATTACAACTTTATATTCATCTCATTCACTATTTTAAAGTAAAATGAACTGCAAAGCGGGTGCCCAATCCATTTTCAAGTGATCATTTAGCAATACAAGAATGTATGTATTGAGCTCGCCTCACATTTCGAAATATTTGTGTTTTGTTGTAGGTAAATGCTCAGTGAATCGCCTTCATGCTAGCAAATCAGTTAAAGAAAGTAAGTGAGCAAGGAAATATGGATGGATTAGTAATGATATTGGTTCAACAATATTTTTGGAATTGAATTCTAAGATCTTCAGTTGATGAAGTTGTAAAGTTTATGGGGAATTGCTCTATTGTGATGTGTAAACCTTATGGTGGTTAGCAACTATTTGTATATGATTTGATAATGTCTGAATGTGTATGATTATGATATATGCTTACCCATGTCATACTTGGTGCACATGCTTAAAGTCTTGTTCTTTTGGACAGTAGTAACACCCCAATCAGTAGGTTTATCAGTTTTAATTAAGGATTTAATTTAAGAGTATACAATCAGTGAGACATGCGCATTGGGGGTGTTACACCATGTAAGCCACCCCATCTTGTAAGTTTGGGATTAGAACGACTTCACAGTTGAACCTCATCATGTAACCCTTCAAGTCTTCCCCTCTGGCTTGCCGAATCTTGGTAAGATGAATACTAGTCTTCCATTCTCTTTTGCTTGCTATGAAATGTGCGCTAAACAACTCAGCTAACTAAAGGAAGGAGGTAATGCTCCCATTGGGGAGTCCATTGAACCACTTCTGTGTGATACCTTTCAGCGTGGCCAGGAAGTAACAACAACAAGTTGCATCGTCAATATTCTGGACGTACATCTGTGCCTTATAGACATCTAGATGATCATCTGGGATGGTAGTTCCATCAAAGGGATCAATTATTGGCATCTTGACCTTCTTGGGGCTTGACACCTCCATAATGGCTCTATTGAACTGTGTTGAGAAGGAAGACAAGGATCCTCTCTTCGGGGAGCCCCTAATTCGAAGCATAGGAGACCTAGGATGGCCTAGCTCAATCACCAGAGGTGATCCACAGTGCCTGGATGATACCCCTTGTTTCTGTCACCCTCTTGGCGCTGGCCACTAGGAGGGGGGATAGGTGCTTTGGGCTGCTCGAGTCCCTACTGAGGTCCTTCTCATGGACCTAGGAGGCAAGGGATTCTTTCCTCGGAGCCTCCCACTTCCAAGTAACGAGGACAAGATGACTCCTCTTGCTCCTCCTACCATTCGGCTCCTCGGCTCTTAGATACATAGGGCATTATGATGAACCGGTAGGGACGATGCTATTGTGAGCTTTTGATAAGCCCGCAAGCACACCGTGGTGTTGTAGCAATCAAGGTCGGTCCTACAGAGATTAGGTTAATCTATTGGGCTATATTCCCTCAAGATATGCTAAGCGAATTCAAATTCAAATGGTTCCGAATTAACAATTTCTAACACACTAATTCTAAAACAATTAAGGAAAAATGTCTAGGAATTCATACAATTATGAAAGGTGATTGGATCAAAATTATAAATATGTGCTTTTCTCTAATCGGTTAATTTTGAGGAATTGCAATCTACCCAGAAATTTGATCTATTCTTTCGAAACCAACCAAATTTGCCTAAACTAAGCGAAAGTCATTCTTTTAAACTAATTTGACTTAATCCAAGTTTAATATCTTCGATTACTCTCTAGTCCTCCTAACATGCAAATCTCTCTTTCGAGACGAAATTATGTTAAGTCTTATCAAGCAGTCTAACAATCAAATGTCACCTTTCAATTTTTCACTCAATTGTTTAAAGAGTGCAAACAAATTTCGTCCAAAAATCAACTCACAACAATCCAAACACTTGACAAAACGAAATCAAACCAATCATGAAAATGAGCACAATTCTAATGATTAAAACATGATCCAACTATACTTCCATAAACTAACAAAATTCCTAGATAAAAATTAACTACTCACACATAATCAAAGATAAAACAACTAACTACTCTAGAATGATAAATCTAAAGAGGAAAAAAGAAGAGAGGAGAGAAGAAATGCTCAGCCAAAAATTACGGTTGAACCGTCGTGCAAACCCAGGATGGAATTCTTGTAAATTTTCACTTCAACTCTAGCTCTCTCTAATCTAATCTAAACTAATCTATATCCTAACTACTGGAATATGGCAGAGAATGGAATGGATGGGGTGTCCCTTTTCTGCTGCTGAATGAGGCTATTTATAGGAGAGTTTGAGTGTTCTCAGCGACACGATGAGGGAAAACGAAGAAGCAGCAGTTACAGGCTCACCAAGGACCGTGGCATCCAGCACGGGCTGGCCGTGGTGCTGGCTGGAACTCAATTCTTATGCTCTTCTTCTCTTCCATGGGCATAGCAACTTAGGAGCATCTGTGGTGAGTCAAAATATATCTAAATGAGGGTTAAATACTGGGTAAAAAGGCCTAAAATCCTACAAAATACATCAAACAGCCATACCCAAGCATAAATCGAGAATAGGAGATATAAATGATAACATTAAGCACATGATTCTCCTAAAAATGAGACAAAAATAATACTAAAATGATGTACATATTGAGCACTTATCAGGTTTTCAAAGGGCTCGCTTTGCTTCGATGACTCTCTTAATATCCCCACTTTGCAAAGCACTCGCATACCTTTGAGGCTGTCGACTCCGAGCTTGCTGGTGTGGAGGGGTGTATCCAGGTGTAGGTTCGTATTCGAACACTCAATGGGCTCGGGCTTACGCTTGATCACCTTTATCTTTTCTTACACCCCATGGATTATTGCCCCTTACACTTACTTTACCGCCTCTCTCAATTGCTCTAGTGTAACAAATTGTTGAGCGGAAGGGCAATCCATCGAATTCTCTCCGAAGCTCTGAGCAGGAGATGTGCCATGCCCCCTTGGGGGTCCTCGGCTGCCCCATGCTCACCTTTATCTCTTTGCCTCAACGCTTTCGATCGAGTGTCAACCATCTTGCTGATGCGTCCCCACAGACAGCACCAATTTATCTCAGAAGAAACTTATTTGAGTGGTGGTGACACCCAAACTTAAGTATGGCTGACGTATAGTCGATCGTACATGCTGGCATGTCTTCCCTCTAGTGACTGTTTTGGGAGTGAGGTTCTCAAGTTACCCAAAGTGAAAAGTAACAAAAGGCCCCCCCAAATGGGGAAAGTTGGAATGTTTATAGCTTTAATGTTGGCACCCAAGGATTGGAGGGTAATTTCCCACTAAGGAGGTCAAATTATCATTATATCCCCCAACATCCTTTCACCTTCCTTGTGGTCAATTATGACTTCATGTTGACGTGGTCAGCAGCATGTGTCATCTTCCTATTGGACGGGTTAGTAAATATCCAAATTAGTAAGTAACCACATACATTTTGACAAATTTATAATTAATAACTGCTATGCATTACGTTACATAGGATATGTAGTTTTATTTACAGGGGTTGAATATGAAAATATTTACAATGGGTCAAATTTAATATCGTAGTAAAAATCAAACTAGTGTTAAAGATCCATAAACGCATGAGTTTTATATATGTAGCTATTTTTATTTCAAAGGAATGTTGGACAATTATATACTATACTTTTGGGGGTACTGTCAAGGGCAGAGCTGTTATGGTACAACGGGTTATAACGGATGTCCAGGCTTTTGGGCGGGAACAAGTTTTTATATTGAAATTTCTAGGAGAAAAATGAAACAACCTATATTTATGTATTGAAATTTTTGAGAAAAAAATATACCCTATATATATTGATTAGTTCACATATGCATTAGGAAGTGCTGAGTGCCTAAGCAATTTGAATGCATATATCGTTCCCCTGTGTGCATGTAAGTCGTATGTTCGAATCTGAGTACTGCAGTGTGTGTTTTTTTAAAAAAAGAAAATCACCACTACACTTAAATCTTTTTCTTCTTCCATGCCAGTCACTCATTCTGTTCGAGGCCTCGACACTAGTACTGCCCTGGCTCTCCCTAACCATCTATCCCCTACCCCATGACCCCTCTCTCTCTCTCTCTCTCTCTCTCTCTCTCTCTCTCTCTCTCTCTCGTTTGAGTCTTGACTGCTAGTGCTCGCCGGCCGCCACTACTCCATTGAACCTCCAAGATTGCCGCTGCCACAGCCCGATAAACGCCAACATATTTGCTCGCCTCCTTTCGCTGATCTGAAATTTGAGCGCTAACTCAAAATTTGAGGTGACTCCCCCATTTTTGTTTATAATTATGTTATTTGGTAAATAATTATGTTTGGTTTATTAGTTTTAGGTAGATTCATGTTAAATAATTGATTAATTTAGTGATTTACTCATGATTCGTGAATAGAAATATAAGGGTTTTGTGTAATTGCCTTCTTGATTGATGACTTAGGGTTGGGCTAATTTGGTCTGTTGTTCCTTTCTTGTTTATGTTTAGTTTACTAATTTTCATTAAATTTGCGTTACATAAGTAGTTAATCTAGTGATTTACTTATCAATTAAGAAATTAGGGTTTTGCCCTTCTTAATTGGGGATTTCGGATTGGGGTAATTTGTTGATTGTTGCTTGTTTATTTATGTTTCATTTATGGATTTTAGTCAAATTTGTGCTTGTTTATGTTAAAAAATTGGTGGATTGAATGATTTACCAAAACTAATGAACCTAAGTAAGAAGTTGATTATTTTTTCAGTTTGAAATGGAGAAATTTTTAGCAAGATAGCTAAGGATCTATTGGTTCAAGCTCTGTATTGGAAAACTCAACATTGACCAAGAAAGTCGCAAAGAAACTACTCAACCACCATCTAGCAATGAGCAACTGACTAGCACTAACCCATCTTCTTCTAGAAGAACTCTAACCAATATTAATACTCTTCCGTTGGATTGGGCTCATAGGAAACCAATTTCAAGCTATCATCCGAGTGACCGTGATGAGGTAAGAAGATCATAGGAACAAAAAGGACCTTACTAAAATGTACAACTATATGCAGTGTTCTAATGAATCACAGCATGTGGTATATCCTAATTGGTTAGAATATAGCATAAAAGAAGATGCAACATTTTGTTTGTCGCTATTTGTTCAAGAATGACAAGTTAGGTCATGGTGGAGGGGATGCATTCACAAGTAAAGGGTTTATAAATTGGAATAAGAGGAAATCATTTGGTATGCACATTGGTGAAGTAAATGGCATGCATAATCAATGCATTAAAAAGAATGAAGATTTTATGATGCAAAAGCAATTCATACAAACTATCTTCGACAAACAATTTGAGGAGGTTAAATTTGAATATCAGCTCCATTTAAATGCTTCAGTTGAAGTAGCAAGACAACTTTTGAAAGGAGCATTGCCTTTTTAAGGTCATGATGAAAGTGAATCTTCAAAAAAGAGAGTCATTTTTTGAATTTGTTACAATGGCATATCGAAAGTAATGAAAATTTTAGAAGTATTTTCAGAAAGGCTCCTTTAAATCATAAAATAACTTCTCCTAAAAACCAAAACGACATTTCTATGCAAAAGGAACAATTGGAAAGATCATTGAAAAACTTGGAGATGGATATTTTGCTATATTAGTTGATAAATCTCGTGATGTATCTTGTAAACGACAAATGGCTACTGTCTTGTGATATGTTGATAGAATGGGGTTTGTGATAGAGCATTCATGCGGTCTTATTCATGTCACCAATACTTTCTCTTTGTCACTAAGGCAGAATATCTATTCTTTGTTATCTTAATATTCCTTGAGTTCATCATGCATAAGAGGAGAAGAGTATGATGGGGCTAGTAATATGCGGGGCCATATCAATGGGCTTAGATATTTGATTATACAAGATTGTCCATTAGCATTACATTCATTGTTTTGTTCATCATCTTCAATTAACTCCTGTTGCAGTTGAGCATCATCATGGTGATATTCAATGGTTCCATGGGTGGGTTGGTGTTACATTGAATGTGATTGGTGGTTCTCATAGACGCAGAGATGAGTTTTGTGAAAAACAAGCTAAAGTAGTTGAAGAAGCATTACATCTAAGTGAACTGCAAATTGGATGGGGTTTAAACCAAGAACTTGGACTTAAAAGACTTGGGGGCACTCATTGGGGCTCTCATTATAAAATATTTGCAAACTAGAATTATTCCCCTTGCGATGCAAGGGGGTTGAGTTAGACACTATATCAATGTCCAAAATTATAAATACTTTATGAACAATATTATAAGGAGAATGTGAAAGATCCTGTTAAGTATAGAAAGAAAAATAAAAAAAGAATTGTATGCATGATAAAAGACACAAAATGAATTAAATTACTAATTATTGTGCTAACCAATAAAGTTATAATACTTGGCAAAAACGTATGATGTCACTTAATTTTTTATATATAATTATATAGATATAATTATCATATTTGCTTCAATTATTGATGTGCTTGATGTTGTCGCAACTCACGGAAATCATTTACCTGATAAAGTCTTAGCGTAGAGGTGCTTTAAATGCCTTATAGATATTTGAGTTGGCTTTCTTGTTACATTTGAGGAAATTTGTGTTGGGTATTACAAATGCATTGAGTCAGACATTACAAAAGAAGGGGTCGAGATATTGTAATGCTATATCACTCCATCCTACTGCTAAGAGACAACTGCAAATAACAAAGGAACAACGATGGGGTGATTTGCTTGATAATATTTCTTCACTTTGTGAGAAACATGACATTGGGATTCCTAACATGGATGACTTCCATATTTTTTGAGGAAAATCCAAGCAGAGAATTCCCAAGATGACAAATGAGCAAAACTATCGCATTGATGTGTTCTATAATTCTTCAAATGCAAATGCAAGAACTTAATAGTCGTGTTCCTAAGATGTCCAATGATTTGCTTTTTAAGGTAGCTTGTTTGAACCCCATTCTCTGACTTTGACAAGAGGAAGATATTAAGAATGACTTAGCTATATCTAGACGATTTTGCTGACTCTGCCATTAAGACACTTGCTTGTGAACTTGATACTTTCGTTGCTAATGTACATGATGAAGAGATGTTGCCTAACATGATGGGATTTGCTAAGCTTTGTAGGATGTTAGTTCAATCAAAGAACCATTTGAGCTTTCCGCACCCATATCAATTTTTGAAGTTGGCATTGATTTTATCGGTTGTCACGACAGCTGTGAAAAGAGTATTCTTTGCGATGAAGTTCGTCAAGATCAAATTGCTGAACAAAATATTACATGAACTTTTAAATGATACTGTTGTTATTTATTTTGAGATTGATATTCTTAAAGAAGTTTATTAAATGATGATATCATACTTTACTTTCAAAATATGACATCGTGTCGATGACAACTTTTCTGAATGTATTAGTTATGCACTTCATTTTCAAAATTTATGTCAAAGTTTATGTTATGTGTATTTTAATCTCGACATCCCTTACTTTAAATCCCGGCTACGCCACTAGATACTGGACAATAATACTCCCAACTTTGAACTTGTACGTGCATGCATCGTACAATTGGCCTATGTATTGTTTACATACTAAAGCTGAGTTTGAATGTGTTTTTATTATGTAATACAATAATTTAACGATTGTATTCAATTGCACATGTTTAAAATGTAAGAATTTTTAAGTGTATACAATTGTGTATGTGGAATATATACCTTACGTCACTTATTAAAAACACCTTCAAAGTCGGTTGTGGTATGTAAACAATAAATGGACCCATAGTACGGTAGACAGACATCCTAGTTCAATGTCGAAAGTAATATTGTCCAATATCTCCAAAGCTACTATGTTATCATCCAATATTCCTATTTAAAATTGTGAGTTATTCACTATTAATTGAGAAATTTAATAATTCTCATTATAATAAGTACACTAATATTTAATAAAACATGGACCATGAATATAATAATATACTTTGTAATTGTCATATATTTAGCTCTTTATTAATGGATATAATTATTCTTGAAAACAATAATGTCATGAGATTTGAAATTAGGGTTGTACATAACTTTGAAAATAAGAATCTTTTACTATTAGAAACTTTTATTAATAACTTTGGTATTATCAACTGTTGCCAGATTTTGATAATGTTGAAAATCAAAATCTTTTATTATGGGTATTGTTTTTAAAAAAAATTAAAAAGGCAAAAGTAATAACATTGGAGGCGCCAAAAAAGTAAGAAAAATTATATGTATCGCCCGAACTCTTAATATTCTAATTAGACAAAATTAATTAATCACTAGAGACTATGATAAGAAAAGAGTCAAAGTTGGGATGTTGCCATTGTTCGAACAGGATAAGGCTTAATTGTTCACTCATCATTTTCATCATAACATCACCTTTTATTTTAGATATTAATTGATGGACGTAGGATTTCTACATGCTTAAATTCTAGTAACATTCCAATAACTTATAGACATACATGTGTATGATCCAAGACTTCATGAATTATCACTGTGAGCCTGTCTAGACTCCGTTGATTGACTTCTTGCTTCACTTGTGGCATAGTATGCATAAACTCAATTACCCAACTTAAGACATAAAAACACAAAATCTAAGCCAGAGTTCAATACATTTACCCTACTTTTAGTGAGCATGCGGATTGATTTTAGCTCTAAATGAGAAGAAATTATGTTAAAACTATTACCTATTATTATCTGAAAGTGGAACCCAAACTGATGAGCTTAGAACTGAATAATGTAATCATTGAGTAAATTGCACACGTCCCAGACTAATCGAGAAGCCTGAGTTGAAGTTGTGCAGATGAATTGTTGGATATAAACCCTCATAATTGATAATTGGTGAATCCACTTGATTATGTGACAAAATAGTACTTGAAAATAATTCCTTAGATACTTCTATTTTATGAGACTTTTGTATTTATAAAAAAATATATATTTTTTGAAAGGTACAGATAGTAAACATGCCTAGATTTAAAATCTATCTCTTGTAGCATATTCATTTACTACTCAACGACGAAAGTGGTCTTACTTCTGTTTCAAATCGATATTTCATTATTAGTAAATTATGATCTTTGTAAATAATTCAAATTTCACTTGGTATTTATTTATTATTATTTATTTATTTTGTTTTATTATTTTTTTCTTAATTACTAGCTTACACACAGTTATTTAATTGGACTTACAAATAGACCTTATTCCCAATTTATTGTTAAATTGATTAAATTAACTATATTAATTCCCTTTTTTCATTGTCCTTATTATTATTATTATTATTATTATTATTATTATTATTATTATTATTATTATTATTATTATTATTATTATTATTATTATTATTAGTAGTAGTAGTAGTAGTAGTAGTAGTAGTAGCAGCAGCAGCAGCAGTAGTAGTGCCATTATCATTGTTATCATTGTGGTTATTATGATTATTATTATTATTACCGTCATTAGTGTTGGTATTATTATTAGTATTATTATTGTTATTATTATCACTCTTATTACAATATGCACCCTTTATAAGTGAGCAATTTATTAACCAAAAGGGGCTTAGTTTAATAGATTCAATTTATGGTTAAATTTTATTTTACATGGAATGTATGTGCTCTCGAAATCAATTAAGAGGGCATTCATTTTTAAAATTGTAGATGAACTTTAATTATCATTAATACTTTGTTCATTTTGTGGGTATATTGCAAGTGTCGAATGAAAAGGAGTGGGAAACGGTGGGAAGAAGTGAGTGGGAGTGATCAGTGTGTAGAAGTAGTTTGTTGTATGTGGGAGTACGAAGGAGTGCGAAGGGGTGGAATGGAGTAGGAGTGTTGATATTAATTATGTTAACGAATTATGTAACATAATAATAATTACTAATAATTATTACAATAAAAATAATTAACAATAATAATTAACAAAAATAATTGCAATAATAACCATTATAAATATTAATAATAATTATTGATGTTACTGTTAATAATAATAGCAACTAATATTAATGTGATAATAATTATAAAAATTACAATTACCAATAATAATAATAATTAATAGCAATAAATATAATAATTAATAATATTAAGAATAATTACTATTTAATATTGTTAACAAGTAAATAGTATTAATAATTATTAATAGAAATAATTATTATTTAATAATTAATTAATTAGTAATAACTAAAATTAAAACTCAATACTATTAATCTTATTATTAATAAATAATAATTATCATCATTAATAATTAATAATAATTTTTATTATAATAATAATAATAATTAATAATTCATAATAAAATAATGATGAATCACCAAAAATCATAGTTAATAACATTAATAATAATAATTAACAATAATAAATAAAATAATATATCTTATTAATATTAATAATAATCAAAACAATTTGTAATAATAATAATAATAATAATTGTCATTATTAATATTAATATTAACGGTATTAATTAATATTAATAATAATTACTATTATTAAAATTATAATTATAATACTGATTATCATCATTATTAATGAATATTAGTAATAATTACAACAATAATTATTATTGTTTTTAAAAATAATTATTATCATTACTAATTAAACCATAATAATAAACATTACTAATTTCAAATATTGATATTAATTAGTGATAATAAAAACAAGTAATAATATTAAGAAAAAATAATAATTATTATTAATATTAATAAAATAATAATTAATGTAGGTAATTTAATATTAGTATTTATTATTTAAAAAGTAATTAATTTAATAATGATAATAATTTATTATTAATATTAAAGAAATTGCTATTAATCTTGTTATTAATTAATAATAATTATTATTAATAACATTCATTGATTAATAATAATAATTATAATAATAATTAGTTAATAATAAAAATAATAATGAATCATAAATAATAGTAATTATGAATATTAATATTAATAATAATTGATAGTAATAGTTTTAATAATAATTCTTATTATGATTAATAATAATAATTTAAATAAGTAATTAATAATTATTATTATCAATAGTAAAGATAATTACTATGAATATGATTATTAATTAATAATACTAATTAATAATTAAAAATAATTATTATCATAATAGTAAAATAATGTTTAATAATAATAATAATTATTATTAATTAACAATAATAAGTACACCGATAGTACTTATTAATATTAACAATAAAAATCATAATGAAAATGGGTGGCGGTGGATGGGGTGAGAAGGAGTTGCAGGATTGGTATTATTTTAAAAAATGGGAAGGAGTGGGAAAGAGTGAGAATGAGTGAAATTGAGCATTTTCCCATGAAAAGAACTGGGTCTTACTTGTTTGGACTACAAAGAATTAGGCATTTTTTAACCCACTTATGCATAATTCAACTCTTAATTACTTCCTTGGGTAATGTTATCACTTAATTTTGTCATTAACATTACTCCTAACTCATTAGCCTCACTACTTTTATTAGGCTACAAAAATCAAGTTCACTATTGCCTTTACTCACCCTCTCTACTCAGATTTCACACTAAGACAGAATTCCATCCCTCAAATTAACGCCAAAATTTATATTAGGTAAATTTATTTCGAAAACCTCCAAAATACCACTTCCCTCCCTCCTTTCATCTTCAACCTCAAGCCCTTCTTCAATCTCCCCTCCCTTCAATGGAAAGATAACAAAGTTCCATTTTAATTTTATTAAAAATATAACAAAGTTCCATTTTAAATAATAATCCAATTAGCTCCATATGAGCTCAATTTCACAACCCAGACGATAAACCCGCTCCCTCCATGAACACACTGTAAACACAAATTTCGAGCCTGCAATAAATTAGATAAAAATTGAGTAACAAATTGAATTTTTGTATTTATATCAAAGAATGGGTACAATATCTGTATAACTATTATAAGAACAAATATAATAAATCCTCTGATTCAATCTTCTTGAGTAAACTTGAATGAATGTGATCTCGAGAGAGAGCCTAAGAGGCTTAATCTCAATCAAGATATGAGTTTAAATCTCCACGCATAGACGGCACGTATTTGGAGTGCTTGTTGTCTTCTGTCAGAGAAAAGTCTTGAACTCTTGTGAGTTCTTAATGGCGACCTCTAAATGAGAGGAGTAGCTCTCTTTTTATAGAGAAATCAGGGTTAGGGTTTTCCTTCTCGTCTCTATTAAGAGGAGTAATAATTTATTTTCTGCATCATTTATGCCACGTGACACTTTTTAATTGGCTGCATACATTTTGAATAAGTATTTAATATTTAATGGAATGCCGTAATTAATTTAACACGTGGCTTATTGTAATCGGCCAAAAAATAAAAGTATTCATTTCTTTCCACGTGGCAGGTCTTGATTGGCTAGTAAAAATTTACATTCTACAAATACACTGTTTGAGAGTTGACCGCACCCATGATCTTGGAATTTTGGTGTGGACGGGTCTCGAAATTTGAATGCGGAAATCTACCCAACTCTACCTATGTAGTACTCGGGTTGAAATCATTGACTTGATAGGGTCTTTAATAAGAGTGACGAACCAATTTATTGGTCTTCCTTTTTTTTCTTTTTTTTTTTGGCACTCAAATTGAATATACCAATATAAAAACCTTCATGATTCTTTCTTGGATTTGGAATAAGAAACTTCCCTGAATAAAACGTATCAATCAACGTAAAAGATTTTGCACTTTCTATTAATGCATACTACACTCATAAGCCTTTTTTTGAAATATATCAAATTAGGTCTTAATTTTTATTCTATTGACCTAATATATATAACATATGGTCATCACCTTCATCACCAAATTTCAATTGGGCGCACGGTCTAGGTATTGCTTTCCCCCTTTTTTTCTTTTTCTTTTTGTTTTTTTGGCTGCAAATGCTTGCTTCGTAAACTGTGCTTGAGACAAATTTTACTCCATTGCTGTGCGCGTGAACATCTCCTCATCGCATGTGTCTTTGTTACCCTCTCTTCACTTTGATTTCTATTTGTTATAAAGTGCTCTCCTCTTTTTATTGTTTTACTATTGATTACCGAGAATGCACATCGCATCTTCTTTCTATCTCTCTATGCAGTTGTGAGATTCGTAACAGAAACAGAACTGTAGAAGTGAAACAGGTAATGCAACAACATTAGAACATTGCATTGTTAATCGTTTAAGGAAGTAACACTCGAAGGTAATTTTGCTTGCCTTTACTTCTCCGCCTGGTTCTTTAGTTGCTTCTTCTTTGTTTATTTTATTTTCTTTTTTTTATTGCTGTTCTTTCACACTGCTTGGTGCTTATTTTTGCCGCTCTTCTTTTCCCTTTTTTTTTTTTTTGCTTAGATGAAACCAACGTGGATCAAAATTTGCATTGTTCTTGGTTATTTGCTTCAATCCATCCATTTTTTTTAAAAATTTGTGAAGACTGTTTTTCTCTTTTTTTTTTGGTGCAAATTTATACAATAATTTATTGTAGTTAACCTTTGAATGTATAATCCTTTTCCATGTTCAAACGTAGAATATACACATTTGTCAGATTCATTGATACTAAACCCATAAGATAGCACTACTTCATCAAATTTTTGATGCCATTGTTTAGGTGCTTGTTTTAGGCCGTACAATGATCTTATGAGTTTGCATACTTTGTTTTCTTGGTCTGGAATAACAAAACCTTCTGACTGTTTCATGTACACCTCTTCCTCTAATTTACCATTTAAGAATGTTGTTTTCACATCCATTTGGTGAATTACTAGCTTTTGAATTGCAGCAAGAGCAATGAGAACTCTTATGGTTGCAATCCTAGCCACTGGTGCATATGTGTCAAAGTAGCCAATACCATGTTTTTGGCTAAAACCCCTTATGACCAACCGAGCTTTGAACCTTTCTATAGTACTATCTACTTTTCTTTTTCTTTTAGAGATCCACTTTGATGTGATAGGCTTACATCCCGGGTGTAAATCAACTAAGACCCATGTGTTATTTTCCATGATTGAGTCCATTTCATCTTAGACAGCTTCTTTCCAAAAGGAAACATCTTGAGATTTCATAGCCTCTTTAAATGAGTTAGGATCCGAATCAATGCTATAAATATAGGGTATTTCATTTTCAATGGAATCCCTTCTTCCCTCTATCAAATAGACAAAGAAATCAGAACCAAAGAATTTCTCCTTTCTAATCCGTTTACTTCTCCTTACTTCCACTATGTCTCCTTGTTCTTGATCATTACTTGGAGTCATAGTGGTTGGAATAAAATCATTTGATTTGGAAATTGAACAGAATCTAGTTTCATCAAAAATGGCATCAATTGATTCTATCACGGTGTTAACCGTAATAGAAGCATTTGGTTCTATAACCAAAAACCTATAGGCTTTGCTATGTTCAGCATAGCCTATAAAGATGCACTCAATTCCTCTTTCCCCCAATTTTCTTTTCTTGGGTTCTGTGACTCTTACAACAGCCCTACACCCCCAAACTTTGAAATAACTCAGGTTTGGCTTTTTCTTATTCCATAATTCATAAGGAGTAGTTGAATTCCTTTTATTAGGAACCCTATTTAGGATATAGCATGCTGTGAGCATCGCTTCACCCCAAAAGCCTTCACTTAAGCCGGATTTAGAAAGCATAGCATTGATCATTTCAGTTACTGTTCTATTTTTCCTTTCTGCTACACCATTTTGTTGTGGTGTATAAGGTGTTGTGACTTCATGGATTATACCAGTTGATTGGAAATAACTTGGATCATAGTATTCACCACCCATATCCGATCTTAATTTTTTAATAAAGATTTCACAATGCAACTCAGATTCATTCTTAAATGTCTTAAACATGTCTAGGGTTTCATTTTAGCATGTAAAAGGTATACTTGGCAATATCTTGTAAAATCATAAATGAAAGTGACATAGTATTTCTTTCCCCCAAAAGAGGGAGTGCTATGAAAATCACCTAAATTACTATGAATTAATTCAAGTAATTTAGTGATTCTTTGAACAATTGGAAAAGAACTTCTAGTGATCTTTGTTAACATGCGCGTCTTACATTTCTCTGTGTTTCCATCAAAATTAGGAATTAACTCAAGTCTTGACATCTCTTTTAATCTTTTATAATTAACATGTCCAAGATGATTATGCCATAGAGAAGATGAAGAATACACAAGCATGTAAGCAGAATCATTCATCTTATTACCACTAGAAGGAGTAATTACATTTAACTTAAACATGTCACCACTAGCATAACTCTTCCCCACAAAGACACTTCCTTTAGACAGGATAAACTTATCGACCTCATACACTTGTTTGAAGCCAAACTTATTAAGAAGAAAACCAGAAACAAGATTCTTTCTAACTTCCGGCACAAAATATACGTCATTTAAAGTAAGAATTTTTCCGGAAGTGAAGACTAACTCTACTTGGCCTATTCCTTTAATATCAATAGTAGAAGTATTGCCCATGTAGAGTACTTTTCCATCTTCAACTGACATAAGAGTCTTGAAGAAAGAATGATCCTTACACACATGCTTGGAAGCACCCGAATCAACCCACCAATCATTGTCACTTTGAACAATGTTGATTTGATCATTGATCATGGCTACAAAGTTGTCCTTTGCCTTTGCCTTTTGGTTGTTCAAGCCATGTTTGTGCTTCCAAATGCTACAATGTCTTTTGTTGTGGCCCAATTTGTTACATTCCCAACAAACCACTTTAGCCTTCTTGTTGCTCTTGTTGTTATTGTCCTTATTAGGCCTCTTCTTATTTCCCTTTGGCACTTGACTCGACTCACCATCTTCGACAATATGAATCTTGGAGACATGCTCCTTTGACTCATCCTGCACACGTAACTCTTCTTCTATTCGAAGATGGTTAGCCAATTCCTCAAGTGACATTTCTTCTTTCTTATGTTTTAAAGTTCTTTTAATGTCTTTCCAAGAGGGGGGAAGTTTGTCCACTATAGAGGAAACTATAATAGTCTCATCCATGTGCATTTTATGTTGCTTGAAGTGACTTAGGATTCGTTGAATTTCATGCAATTGATCGAGAACAGAATGTCCTTCGACCATCTTATAGTTATTAAATTGACTTACAAGGAAATTCTTGCCAGAGGCATCTTCTGTCATGTATTTATTCTCTAGTGCCTCCCATAATTCTTTTGCCGATTCCATGCCTTGATAGACATCAAACAAGGCATCCGACATGCTATTCAAAATATGGCCTCGACAAATGTAGTCATCGTTCTCGAACTTGGATCTTCGGCGGGCTTGCTCCAAAGTCTCATTTTCCGTCTCTATTGGGTATGGAGTGTTGAGCACATACACGACCTTCAAAGTTGTAAGAAGGAAATGCATCTTCTTTTGCCAGCGCCGGAAGCCCACACCCTCAAAGTTGTCCAACTTCTGAAAGTTGGACGTCATTTTACGAATTGGCGCCATCTCAAATAAGTCTTAAGATTGATAGAAAAATTGGGTTGAATGTGGTACAGGATAAACCAAGTAAATCGTGAAAAAGAACACTTTCTTTAATATTTATTTGTTGTACCACAAATAATCTTAGGGATAATTTACTTGGTAAAAACAAGTGTGTGTTTCAAGGTTCTCTCAAAAGTTAATCGATGAGGGTGCTGCAGTCACTCACATTGATTTTGTTGGGCCCGTGATTGTGATTTCACTCTTCCTTATATAGAGGAGTGATCATGCCTGAAGAGGTACCAAAAATGGATAGGGCGGTTAAATCTTGAAGAGGTACCATACTTATACACCGTTTCACCGAAAGAATTGGATAAGGTGGGTAAACCTGAAAGGGCACCATGCTTATCCACCTTTTCACTGAAAGGATTGGATAAGGTGGGTAAACCTGAAAGGGTACCATGCTTATCTACCTTTTCGGATAAGCACTATAAAAACCTGCCATTTTTATTTTATTCTTAGAAAATTCCAACAGCAAACCTAAACATGAAAATTTGAGGAAGCAGAGAAAAGAAGATGAAGGACAGATAGAACAAAGCAATTGACGCTGAGCCATTTACGACTTTACTAAAGCCGCCGCCAGCATTGCTAAGCAAGAGGGGGAGCTTGCAATGTCATCGACAAAAGAGGGGTTGCCAAAGATAGTCTCTTTTTCGCTTATTACAAAAGTCACTGCTAGATTAAGAAGAGGTAAAACAAATACAAAATAAAAAAATTTAAGATGAAGAAAAGCTAGAACACCACACCGAGAATTGAACAAGACCAACTGAGGGATGCTCAGACTTAAATATGGCAAAACTGATCCGAGACTCGAAACTCGAATCGAATGATCCGGACCTATACCCGACTCGACACTCAAAATGGGATGAACTAATTTGAACCCGAACATTCGAAGTAACCCGATAAATAACCGAGCGAAACCTGAATTCTAGCATGAACCAAAATGACCCACACTCGAAATGACCCAACCCAATTCAAATCGGATCCATAGTGACCCGACCTAAAGTAAACTGAATGTGACAACCCGAACTTGAACTAAACCGTACCTGATTGAAAATCGATCTAATTCTTACCTGACTCAATTTTACCCGAATAAAACCCGAACTCGAGTATACCCAATCGATCCAAACCGAAGTCTACTCATAACCTATCAACCCACAACTATTCCTAATTCCCTAAATTTCATTGCTAAGGCCTCGAAGAAAATGTCCTGCATCAATTTAGTGCAAGTTTTAATAAACAAGCAAGTTATAATCTAACTATTAACCATAGTACATAATGTCACTAAAGTCTTTAACCAGAAGGTAAAATGTAACATTGTTGACGTACTTCAATTAAGCGGCCACCGACTAATAGGAGACTGAGGGAAGGTTAAGCGATGACCGATGAGTAGGAGATTGAGGGAGGGTTAGGCAGCCGACGATAGGAGACTGACTGAGGAATGGTTAGGGCTTTAGGCGACAAGAGACGAGGGAATTAAGCAAAGCAACTATCATAATCTTAACTGTACAATCTGTCGTAAAGGGTTTTCAGTTTTCAGTTTCACTTAGGTTTTGCTTCTTAAAATAATAAAATTCTTAAATTATCAACAGTAACTTTGTTTTGGGCTTTAGACTTTGGGGGGGGGGAATTTTAAATTTTTCAAACTCAATTAGTTGAGTTTAGGTGCGAAAAGAAAAATGACTTAAGAGCGAATTTTTATATATGAAATCAATTAAAAACTTAATAGGAAAAAATATTTGTTCAAAATAGGAATTAAGGAAAGATTAGCACAATTAACAAATTGTTAAACTTATTAGGATCTAGCAATCCTCTTTTACTGTTTGATTCACTTAATGACTGAATGCAATGCACGCTATGATTATAACATCATTATGTAACCGTTGTCAAAAATATCGCAGTACTGATTGACGATTCTAAATCATATTCATAACATGTTTAATTCTATATAATCATATTCAAGAATGTATGTTTGCATATGATCTCATAATAATGTGACTCATTTGAATTTTGGACGATTAAGTTTCAAGTCTTGAGTTTCAATAATGAACATTCACAATCACATAATCATAATGCTAATTGACAAATACTCATATATTGTCGTTACTTTTGAATTTTAACTCATTAGGCACTAGGGGTGTTCATTATTCAGTCCAAATCCGGACTGGACCGAAGACCGCCCTAGACTGGACCGGACCGAACCGAACCGATTGAATTAGGTACGGTCCCCGGTCCACAAATTTTTTTATTCAGTCTTCAGTCCGGTCCACCGGTCCGGACCGAGGACCGAATAAAAAAATTTCAAAGCTGACTTTTTACTTATTTAATTTTAATTTTTTTTATAACTTATAATTTCTCAAACGTTCAAGAATATTGATTTATTTTTCATGGTGAAAATATGTTGAAATTGTTCATATTGAACTAAATAAAAGATGTTCATATCGTAAAATTTGCTAGCTTGGCAATTCGGTCCGATCCGGTCCAGTCCGATTTTTTTCGATCCATTCTCAGTCCGGTCCTTAACTTATTCGGTCCGGTCTACGGTCCATAACTTTCTTCTTATTCGGTCCTCAATCCAACCCGGTCTGGTTTTGGACCGATGAACACCTCTATTAGGCACATGCAAATCAAGTTGTTAATCTCACAAAGTCAAATCTTCGAATTTCGATGTATGATCACTTAACGAGCTACCAAAGAACATTAATTCGATTATTGAAAATGTCGACTGGAACCAACCTGTTTCTGTTTACTAGCTCCAACTAGGACAAACATGTAGTTATGAACCATCGCCAGGGTCAAAATAAAAATTTTATTATTTTCATTCCTTTTTCTTGTCTTTTTTCAAGGTATGTTTTGGTATTGAGCCTTACAAATGAGACCATTGACTCATAATTTGCGTTAGGTTGATTCATTAATTTTATAATCGCATGGTCTCAATTGAGACACTTGAAACTTTACTTGATGAGACATAGTCCTTTAGATAATTGCAAGCAGCATCTAATATAGGGGTTAGGGATAGGTTGTATGCTTGTATTTGTAAGTTACTAACTAAGTAAATTTATAACTAAGCCCATTAGATTTTCCACAACAAAAGTTCCTTTTAATTATATATATATATATATATATATATATATATATATATATATATATATATATATATATATATATATATATAATACAAGTAAAAAGAAAGTGTTTTAAATATAAAACACAAACGTATAGTCGTTATGAATTAAAAGATAAATATAGAATAAATAAGCTTGTCTAATTAAACAGTTTTTAATCTTTTAAGTACAATTTAAGAGTAAAAATGACTACATTAAAACTATATAATGATTCGAAATTAATGCAACTTGATTTATACCTGATCTGATTTACAATCAACCCGATATTAATTGACTCGTATATTGAACCGAATCGCATCGGTGCCGAATTAGACTCAACCCATGCCCGATCCGAACCGGGCTACTGTAGGCAACCTGAAACAGAGCCGACCCGAATTTCACGCAACCCGAAACCGTACCCGACCCAAACATCATTGACCCGAAAGTGACACAAACTCGAACTTCACCGCAACTGAACCCAAATCCGAACCTGACCTGAACATTGTTGACCCAAAAGTGACCCGAATCGAAACAAGATCCGACCTATACTCAATCTGAATGACCCATTTATCAGGTCTACTTAGACTTGCAAAGGTTTTGCTTTTTCCTTTGGGCCCGAGGAATGGCCCCCTCGTTTCTGTTTTTTACCCGGCTCTGATAGATGCTTACATAAGTTTTAAGCATTTTTACGTAGCCAATGCCTTTTCTACATATGCTTTTCCTTTTCCCTTTATTTTTTTTGGGGGGGTGGTTCCTTTGTGGGATTTGAGCTTTAAATTTTGAAGACGATACGTTGAATACTATGGCATTAGCTAATTTCCTCGATTCGTTCTTGGATGTATGCTTTCCCTTTGATCTATTTGTATGGATCACATTATCTTTCTCATTTCCTGTGTTTTAATTTTAATATCATATCATCAGTGTTTTAGGTGATTGATTTTATCTATGTATTTTATTTTTTCGTGATCCCTATACAATAAGGCGACTAAAGAATACAAAAATATGACTATCTTTTTCTCAATATCGTGTTACAAGTGGATGCACTTCAATCACACATGCGAAGGGTAATTTACTAATTAAAAAATATGCTTTTCTGTTTGTTTTATTTTAGCAAAACTATTTTTAGGACTTATGGAAATCTAAACAATTTAGAAGTTATTGATCATTCAACAAAATGACTAATGGATGTATTATATTTTTAACATAAAAAATTAAGGTCCAATCATAAAGTTGATGTGAACCTTAGGCGTATTGTAGTGCAATACATCAATAAGCTTTAGTTTTGTCGTAAAGATTTTGCATTGGCTTTTCTATGTTTTGCATAATGAGAAGCTGTGTACTTTACATACGAGAAAATATGGATCATAATTCAGACTTAGATCCCATGCTCAAAAGGTCTTAATACTAAAAAAAAAGAAAAGTAAATGAACTAAGATTTTAAAACTACTTCTTCAGCCTCGAGATCAATTATTATCTAATTAATTTTGATTAAAATTGCTTGAAGAAACCTTATTGGGGATGCGCGTAAATATCATGTCAGGTTCAATTGTGCTTTCAATTATTATCATGGTTTGAGCATACGTACGTGAGCTGGCATGTTCTATTGTTTTTATGTTTAACTTGCTTTTCGCTTCCAACTGTATATGTTTGCCATTAGGTAGTTCTATGAGGCCATTAAGTGTTTGACTTTAGTAAAAAACTATTTGGATTACTTGGTTGATTAGCATTTTGTATTAGCTTGTTATACCCGGTCAAAAGTTGTTTGCAAAAAATTATGTGGAATACATTTTTCACTTAGCTTTTTGATGTTTATGACTAAAATGACTATGTTGACCAATAATTTGAACAAAATTACTTCAAATATTACTTATAAGAAAATCATATTATTCCCTTCTAGAATTATATTCTGATGCATCAACTCCTTCCCTCTTGTCACTAGATAAAATAAAATTTGACTATCCAATTTTACAAGGCAGGAGTTTTTCGTTAGAAATGGATGGTAGAGATTGAAAAGCAAATGCAAATATATTACTAAATCACATAAGTGAGTAACCTCTTGTCAAATAGGTAAGTAAAAGTTTAGATGACTGATTGTGGTTTGGGATACAATTATTCAGCAGCTAATTTATTGCATGTGCAATGGTAGCATAAAGAGAGAGAAGGAAAATATATCATGCACATAGACAACCACATCATCAAATTGACTAGTCAAAATTTGTTTGACCTAATGGTAGTATAATAACGTTAAATTATTGTGATTGCTCTTCTTCTTCTTCTTCTTCTTCTTAGTAGTAGTAGTAGTACTAGTAGTGTTGTTATTCTCCATCGACATGTATATCTTCACTCTAATTGAAACTGAAGCATAATCACAACTTTTAAACTATTTTTGAAGCAAAAGTTAGGGATTAGTACTTAATGTTAGACCATATCCTTTTAGTTTGTGGGAATCTCATGATGAACATTGCTCTTGCATTGTACACAACTACAAGTAGGAGAATTTTCCTTTTTCTTGGTATTTATTATACATAAATATGAAATGATAAATTGTTTTATATTAGAAAACATATGGTACAATCTTGTCATATAATTCTAGTGTACTATAAATACCTAATTAATGCGCATGTAACTAATATAGGATGATAAAGTCATTTCTAATGTAGGGTTCTCAAATTGAAAACAATGAGGTGGACTCAAATATTAAAAAAAAAAACAAAAAGGGAACTAAGGATAGTAATTAGATCAAACATTAAACTAACAACGAGAAATTTGGAGACATAAGGTACAAAACGATTCAGAGCATAATCTTGAGCAATAATGCCTCATGATTTCTCATTTTAAGCCACATAATTTTCATATCGATCTATGAATCCTTACAAATTGATCATCTGCCAGTAGGTCGAACTATTTGTGAGAATATTGCAGTATTTGAGTTTTCATCTGTTGATGATGATTTCCCGATAAGGTCCTCATCATCAAGTTCTAAGGTGCTCAAGTGCATGCTCACATTGCTGGGAAGACCTTTTCCCGTATCAGATCCTTTTTGGACATCCCCATTGTCTTGGAGTTGAAGGGCAAACTCAAGATTCCATAAGAGATCGCTCATTGAGGGCCGATCTACCCCATGATCAGACAAGCATTTGACAGCAGTGTCAACATACTTCGTTAAGCATTCTGGCTTTATTGTCCCCTTGAGATTATGGTCGATAATATCATCTATGTTTCCCTTCCTAACACAATGCAATGCCCAATCTGCTAGACTAACTTGCTCCTTTGGAAGGCTAGGGTTGAGTGCAGGACGGGCACACAATACCTCAAAGAGCACAACACCAAAAGAGTAAACATCAGATTTCTCAGTTAGTTGTTGTCTCCTAAAATATTCTGGATCAAGGTAGCCAAAACTACCCTTTACCACAGTGCTGACATGTGTTTGGTTCATGTCAGGACCTGTCTTTGAGAGCCCAAAATCAGACACCTTAGCAATCCAATTGTCGTCCAAGAGAATATTAGTGGTCTTAACATCACGGTGTATAATGGTGTACTTGGCTCCTGTGTGGAGGTAATGCAAACCTTTAGCAGCTCCTATCACGATCTCAAGCCTTTGTTTCCAAGACAAAATAGTTTTGTTTCCTTTGTAGAGGTGCTCCCTCAAGGTACCACGCGCCATGTAATCATAAACCAAAGCCATCTCTCCATCCTCCTCACAATAACCTATGAGAGACACAAGATGCTTGTGCCTAAGCTTTGAGAGCATCTCAATTTCGGTAACGAACTCATTCACTCCTTGTTCTGATGATGGGTTTGACCTCTTAATGGCCACCTTAAAACTTCCATCAATTACACCTCTGTAGACCTTGCCAAAACCTCCAACCCCTATGACATGTGACTCATCAAAATTTTTGGTGGCTTTTCTTATCTCCCCTAATGTGAAGTGGCGACAATTGGCAGCTGCTTCGGTAGAGAGTTGGGCACTAGCCACACTACTCCCTCCAATTGTGGACTTCATGCCTGAGGTATGAGAGTTTCCATAAACAGGTAGCCAACTAGAGGTTCCTGACTTGGTTCTTGGCATCTTCTTTTTCTTTCTGTACATAACAACTACTACAGCAGCAAGTACCCCAAAAGCAGCAGCAACTCCACTAGCCGCCCCAATCACCTTAATGTTGCTGTTGTCCTCAGCCTTAAAGTCCTTTCTATTCTCCTCAGCCTTAACCAGAGCCTCTGATGGGATTGGGTTAGGACCTGCCAAGTTTTTGTTCCCATCACTTAGTTTAAACAACTCTAACCCATTAAGGATGGCATCATAGTACTCTGGTTTAGGGTCATCAGTGTCCCTTGGATGAAGTTGAAGTAAGATCTCCCTTTTGTCTTCCTCATTTGGGAGATTCACAGCGAAGTCCTTATAGACGGGTACATCCTTTGCTCCAGACCATCCAATCACGTCTGCCCCATTAGGAGTAGCCGTTTGGTTGTTAATGAAGATGTTAAAGAACCTTTGGTTTACCTTGGAGTAAATATGCTCACAAAAATGAAGTCTGATTATATATGAGAAGGTAGGGTCCACACAGAACGTCCATGTAAGGTTGTAGGCAAGAGTGACATTCGGGTCAGGACCCATGGATCTCCATGTTAAATAAACATCATCTGGGGCTATATATGTAGGCAAACCTTTATATTCTACCCCATTTGTCGCATTGTCAGAAGAAGTAACACCAGCCCCAGCTCCAAATAGGTATGGTGTATCATCATACCAAGTTCTCAATAAGCCTGAATCCTTGGTAGGGCCCACATAATTCCCCCCTACATTCAACCTTACCATCGTCTCCACTGTGGCGGTCTTTCCATCTATGCTTTGGTCTGAGAACCCAACTAATTTTGCGGAATCCAGAATGTCTGGAGTAGGAACTAACTCAATTCCATTAACAAAAGCAAATGAATCAGGGTACTTATCCGATGGCTTGAAAACAACCTCTAATGTGTCACTACTTTCCATGGGTGCAAGTGAGTACTCCTTGACTATGTAGGCCTGAGTTAAAGCCTCTGCAGTGATGGCAGCGCTAAAGTTATTCAGGAGGGTAAAACCGCCTGCTTTGACCGAGAAATAGGAGTTGCTGATGTTGAAGGAACCATAGACAGCTGGGTAAAAATGAAACCTAAGGAAATATCGAGAGGACGAATTTATTGGAAACTTATAGGTTAACTCAGCGTTGATTATCCTAGCCGTCATGTAAGGAACCTCAGAAGGCAAAGAAGGGTCCTGAAGTTGCGCCCTTACTGATTGCGACTTTTCTTTGGAAGGAAGGTATTTGTCATCTGGCTCCCATTTCCTGTCATCCGCGTCAGTTGCTTCATTGCTTGCTCCACAAGCAAGGGCTATGGCATCGGCAGGATCAGAGAGAGAAAGCTTTACAAGATCGAAGAGAAGACACGCATGGAGGAGGATGGCAAAAAATGATGAATGCATGACGATGATATATGTTGGCGTACAGGAAAAAAAAACCGTATACTAAGAAAGAACGACGATTCTCCCTGTACGCCTAGCGAAGGTGAAAAAAGTTGTCTCTTTGCTTCTCCTTGTGTTTGGCAGTTTTATGATTGATCATGAAGTTCAATCCATTTTTTCATTAGTGGAGGGGATGATTTTTCTTGGGAATTTTGTTTTTTTTAACTTTCTCCCTCCTATCTATTTTGTTTCTCTCTCTTGCCTGCTAACCTGGTAAAGCCGAAGCTTCACCAGGGGCAAAAGCAGGGAGGAGATTTGTGGAATAATCCCGGAGGTTTTGGCTTGTAAGAGGTGATGGAAGATCTGTCTTTGCCTGTTTTGGAGGAACTGGAGATTATTTGTTTTGCTGTGGTTTTTTCTTGGGTTGGTTGGCAATGGAAGGAGGAGAGAGATCACAGGAGGAACTTTGTACTGCTGGAATTTGGTTCATATTTAGAAATGGGTGACTGAATTTTCTCAATACATGCTTAATCTTGAAAGGGAAAATAATATTAAATTATATTAAATACAAACATAACATATTTTAGATGCCTTTGATGAATATTTTCATGCAATTATTTGTTAGTTTGACATTAGTAAAATATATTTAAACTTTGGATGAAGTATGCACAGATGAACTAGAGCTGGATAATGTGTCATGTCGGGTCAGATTTGTATTCGTGTTGAACTTAAATGAGTTAAAAACCTTCGAACCTAAACCCAACCTGTTTAATAAACGGGTTGAAAAAGTTCTAACCCAAACCGCTTAATATTTAAATGGGTTGACCTAAACCTAACTCGTTTATCTAAATATGTAAAACGGGTTAGGTTCGGGTTACCCATTGTACTCACCAACATGTTTAATTGCAATACAAATTTCATCCCAAAGATAATATACCAAACAAATTATGTATTTTCCAGCTTCTGAAGACATAGCTGCTTTCAAAGGTACATCGAAATAGCAGCTAACTTATATGCTCTAACATATTCAGAACCTATTCTAACAAAACAGTCAGCAACTACATAACTTTATAATTTAGAAAGTTCACATAAGGACCAACTACTTAACGTATAAATTATGTCCAAGTCAAGTTTTAAACAACAGTAAATAAAGTTCAAATTGTTTGAAATTTTTAATAATATATATAACCAGCAAGTCAACAACCAATAAGTCCATAAAAGAGACCACAAAGGCTAATTCTCCAAAGCCTCGTTCCTATCCAAAATGTAAACGATAAACGGTAAATGGCAAATAAACGGTAAACGGGTTGACCTATTTAATCAGTTTTATTAAATGAGTCAAATAGGCATTTTTCCATGTCGAGATTCTCAACCTGAACCTAATCTAATTAATTAAACGGGTTTACCATATCAACTCATTTAACTAAACGGGTTTAAATTTTATATCCAAACCCGCTTAACTTCGTATCGGGTTTGAGTCGGTAATCATGTCGGTTAGCTTTTTCCAACTCTAATATGGACATATGCCTATAAATATGTTAGTCTTAATTATGGTATTTTATGGAAGGCAATTTTATATGGGTGCAATTAATACATGGACGAAATTTTTAAAGCTTATTCTTTAGGACTTAGACGCAAATTTATGTCAATATTTACACTTTTAATGCATTAAAAAAAATAAATAAGGGCAACTATATATTGGAAAGGCAAGGTTGAAAGATCATTTAGCGCCACTATATTTAAGCGAAAAATAATGTTTGAAGTTTGCCATATTTTTATCAAACATACATCAGTTACTTGTGTGTAGATGTTAATCTAACAATGAATATTTTAGATTTTGATTTAGAAAACAATAACATCTACACAATGAATATTTTAGATTTTGATTTAAAAAACAATGTAAAAAGTTCACAAATACATATATATATACTAACTGAATTCCTAATTTTTAATGAATTTTGTTAAAATTTTATTTTTGTTGCTGATGGGTTTGAGTAATTAATATAACATTATCCATTCATTACTCGCAATCAGGTTGAAGAGTATGTTTCATAAGAGTTTACCTAAATTAGTACAACTTATTTTAGAGCGTATGACAATCAGTTAATGTATTTAAAAGTTCACCTTAATTAGTTTAGAGCGTATGACAACTTGTAATAATTGTAAGGGTTATTCTTTTAGTAGTGACATTTATTTGACAGTTAAAAGTGCCTTATAAGTCAATCCATTGTTATGAACTTATGATAAAGTAGATACATTTTTATAGGGGAATTTATACTATTGGAGGAAAAAAAATTGAAAATTTTGAGAATCTTGGGTACCCATTTTTGTGCGTCAATTGCGGAAGAAACCTTTCTTGTTTATTGTGGATTGTATTCAAGATCATTTATTGGGACCGATGGATAGACTAGTAGGCAGATAGAGAGGTGCTGATGAAAGTTGTTGCTCAAGTAATCCCAACCTATGTAACACGCGTCTTCAAGTTAACTAGTGAGATTTGTTATGCAATCTAATCCTCCATAAATTGATTCTGGTGGGCCCACAAGCAGAATGAGCGTAAGATACACTGGCTAAGTTCTTCAAAATCATGAAAAGGCAAGGACGACGGTGGTCTTGGTTTTCGTTACATGGAAGCTTTCAACCAAGCATTTCTAGCTAAACATTTTGGAGGCTCTTGAAGGATCCTGGCTCCCTGGTTGTTCGTTTCTTGTGTGCTAAATATTTTCCGCATGTGGATATTTTTAAAGTTAGCCTAGGCAATCACCGCAGCTTCACATGCCGAAGTATTTTCAGGGCGAGAGATGTTTTCTTTGTGGCTCTCGATGGCAAGTAGGAGATGGCCATTTGCTTAATATATGGAATGACAGATGGCTACCGAGGCCGCTATCCTTCAAGTCCATCTCTCCTCAGCTTAAAATTTATGCAAACCTTTAGGTTGGTGACCTCATTGATTATGATAATTCCTATTGGCCTGAATCACTCGTTGATGGAGTCCTATCTAGCAAAGACACTAAGGATGATCAAACAAGTCTAGTAAGTCTAAACTCAACTTCCAAAGTCCAAAGAATCACTCACATTTTACAAGAAGGTCAAACGGGCGGAAATGGGTACAAAATAGTTTTTAAGCCCGGTTTTGTGCTCTTGATTACTTAGGTCTCCATGAGGTTTACGTTCCAATGTTTTACTTATTTTGGTGTCCCAAGATGTTATCTACCTAGTCCAATCAAGACGTCCAAGTTAAGTCAAGTGCAAGTCAGAGAACCATGTCATTTTTGCAAACAGTGCAGGCTGGAGCCTAGTTCAAACCGGTGTGAAATATCAAAGGGGTTGAACCAGCAAATGAAGTTCACAAGCTGAATTTCCATCTGAAGGAGTTAGGAGACATCCAAGGTTTCCTCCTATGCACGGAAATTCATATCATCCCTCTTTTAGCATGAGAAATGTGGCAACCAAACAATGCCTGCATTTTACCCGGGTACTACCCATTGGTGCATTTGGTGGTTGCTTTCCTTCCAGCCATCCAATCCATCCCTAGCAGCATGATTGAGTAGTAAAAGGTGGTTTGGTATCATCATGAGCCTTTCAAGTCAACCACATGAAGAACAAATGAGAAACAAGTGAAGAAAGGCATAATAGACTTCATTGGCTAGACGTAAAGCAAAGGAGAAAACGGCCACTTTTCCCCTTTTTCTCATATGCTGGCAGCTGCCCTTTTGCTTAAGTACTTGATTAGTAATGAGTTTAGCTTTAATCCAAAAGATTAACTAGACTCAATGGTTGTAATTAGCAAAGATTAAGCTAGGTTTTACTTTAAAGTTTCACGGGGTTAAGCTTAAACCGTGAGATAAGCAAGATTAGGAGGTTTTCTAATCTTGAAGAAACCTGATGTCCATCCTTGACCAGCTTGCTTGCTTGATTATAAGGGTTTAGACATTTACTTTTGTAACCAGATTACACACTTTTTGAATGAGAGAAAATAAAGCATTGCTCCTTTGAAAACTGAATACTTAACTTGCTTATCCTTACTTAGGTCGAGCAAGGTGGTGTTCAAGTTGAGTGTTAAACTTGATTACGTAATGTTTCTGTATCTTAATCATAGTTTAAGGGCCCTAACCTTGAGCTTGGTGGCGTTTCTGTATCTAAGTATCGAGTTTAGTTCTATCCTTTACTCCATTGCAGTTGCGGGGTTTCATTGAGCTTAAGTTGAGTGCTTCATGTACTTAGCTTGTCATTAGCATTCCTTTGCTTGTGAGTTGAGTTCAGTGAGCTTTCCATCACTCGTGAAGCAAATATTCTTGTCCTGTGATGTTGACATCATTTTGGATAATCCACTATGTGATTCATGGCCTTCAGATAAACAAATTTGGCACTACAACTCGTGACTTCTTCACTGTTCGATCAACCTATCACATGCTCATCAATGATATATCCCAAAACAATGGCAGCCTCTCGTCTGTGGAGAAGGATCTTTGCTGTGCTGTTTGGAAGAGTGACATCTCACCTAGCGTGAAGCTATTTAGTTGGTGTGCATGTAAAGGTATTACCCCCTCAGTTTGGATATCTCACGATGAATCCTGAGTTTTGCTATGTCTTGTTTGGTTTGTGGCTATGTTGATGAATCAAACGTTCGCGCCATTCTTGAAGCCCTCTGATTGTTCATATTTGGGATGGTAGCCCTTTTGACAAGACTTTTTGGACATCCGAATTCTACTCGCTTTGTGACTGTATTGATCGGGCAAGGCATCAACCATATGGTGATTCATTTGGTGATTTCCTTGCAGTTATGTGGGAATGCTAGAATACTGTAATCGGTTTGTCTTCAACAAGCCAAACAAGAATCTTAGCATTCTGAGCAAGAGAGCAATAGACTTTGTTAGAAGTTATCGAGAGCATCTTGTGACGGAGTAGCTTGCAACACATCCCCTCTACCTAACTTCTTGGAAGCCTCCTACAGAAGGATGTGCCAAACTTAATTTTGACAGAGGTTGGGTTGGTAGTTCTCATTGGGGATGGGGCTTTGTCACAAGAAATTATGTGGAGGCCATCATACTCGCTGGAACAAAGCATGGTTATGGTGGGGGGCTTGGTTGAGGAAGCCCACTCTCGCCTCCATGGTCTTAGATGTGCCTTAGAACATGGAATTCAGCGTATCATTGTAGAAGGGGATAGCCAAGTTCCGATCCACTCAAGACAATTCTTCCCGATTTTTTATTAGTAGTATTTTGAATCTTGTGGCGAACTTTGATTTTAGTTCTTCATCTTTTGTTAAGAGAGAGGGTAATAGGATAGCCCATAATTTAGCTAATTTTCTTTCTTGGTCTTTTGCAACATAGAAATTAGTAACAAGGTTGAGGTGCAATGTAGTACGCATGTTAATCTTACAAATACTATAAAGCTTTGAAAAAAGAAAGGCCAAAAAAAGAAGGATAAGAAAGGTTTTGTTTGATCAAAGAGAAAAGAAAAAAGAAAAGAAGGTTTTGGGTTAGCTAATTTTGTTTTTAAAATAACACCAACATGCTTTTCCCCATGTGATTCATAGGATGGTTTTTGAATTTAAATAAATATCCATATTGTGTGTTAATTATTTATCGATTGATTTACTTGGGCAACATAATGCTAAAATCTTTGTGACATGATGCAAATATTTTTTTATAATGCGTAATTTTTGGTATAATGCATTTTTAAACAATGAATTATCTTCTAACATCTTCTAATAATAAGGATGATATTTTTAAAAAATATTAAATTGTGCAAGAGTGACGTGTCAAAAAATTAGGAGGTTTTATTTTGTTTTCCTACCTAAGCAATGCATGGAAAAATTTTGAGTTTTCTGATTGTAATAACCATATGTAAAAAGTATAGTAAATTATATTTGTATTTTATGTAACTTGTGAAAAAGTTATTTGAGCCTCTATAAATAAAAAAAAGTGCAATAATTGTTGTAAAGTTAACTAGAAAATCCCCTCCCAGAATTATTTGTAAATATAACTTGATAATCTTAAACTAATTGTGGATTTTTCCAAATTTTAAAAAATTTATTAGGTACAATAGTTTTATATAATTCATTAATTATTTATTATTCATGTGATGAATTATTTACGATAAGCTCTCATGCGTATAGTAGTAGTAGTAGTAATGAATTATCTTCTAATAATAAAGATAATTTTTTCTAAAAAAGGTAAATTGTGTAAAAGTGATGTGCCAAAAAATTAGGAAGTTTTATTTTGTATTCCCACACCCATGGAATGCATGGAAAATTTTGAGTTTTTTTTATTGTAATAACTATATAAAAAGTATTGTAAAATATGTTCGTAATTCACGTAACTTGTGAAAAAACTATTTGATCCTTTTTTAAAAAAGTAAAATAATTACATTTTTTAAAGCTAAATGGAAAACCTCCCTCCCAAAATTTTTTGTGAATATAAAAAGAAAATTTAATTTATAATAATCTTAAACTAATTGTGGATGTTTCACTGTTGTTTTTAAATTTATTAGGTAAAATAGCTTTATATAATTCATTAATTATTTATTATTCATGTGAAAAATTATTTACGGTAAGGTGCCATGATTGTAATAATAATAATAATAATAATAATAATAATAATAATAATAATAATAATAATAATAATAATAATAATAATAATAATAATAATACTACATTTTAGAAATCTTTGATTATTACTTACCAATGTGCATATGCAGCAGATAAGATCCATAACTATCACCATAATATATCTATATCTCTAATATTCGATATTTATGATAGTGAAAATCTTTTATTCTTTATTATTTTATTAAAACCAATAATTTATGTACTTTGGACTTTTGTTTGGAATTAGGTTAGGAAAATCCAAACCTCTGAAAATTTAACACATATCATATGGTGGCTTTGGAAGCTTTTGTTTTAATATACACTAATATTTTTCATAATCATGCGTGTTTATTGGAAATAGTCTATCTATAGGCAGTTATGTGTATAGGGGTAAAGCTACCTATACCTAGATCTCCCTAAGTCCTACGAAAGTGGAACCCACTCTGAGAGTTGTGTTTTTTTTCCCATACCTGTGCGATGCGCAAAGATTCTCGTAAGTTTTAAATTGTATTAATTTGAGCATTTACTTCATATATACCATCCACCTAGGTGCATGTGCTTCTAGCGATGACATGTACATATCATCCAAGGTGGCAGCTTTATAAGATTTTTTTTAAAAAAATAGAAATAGGAAAAGACATGAAAATTTAATTGACTTTCCTAAACAATGTAAATTATTTCCTATTCCCTTTAATTAATCATGGCATTAAATTAGGAGAATATTTCTCCACCTTGCTATTTTCCTAATTGATTACCTGCAATTGTGCATAAACAAGTCAGAGAGAGTCACAAGAAGCAATTGTTCTTTCTTTGGTGAAACAATTGTGCACAAGCAACTTCGATATAATTTCTAGCCAAGCAAACTTCTCTTCTTGGTGTTCATATTTATATTATTCATCAAGTTTAATTCATCAAGTGATTTGTTAGCAATGGAAAGATCTATGCGGATACAAAGTGTGGATGGTGATCAACGTCAAAATCTTGATTTACTGGGTGCAGTGGTATATCGTCGTAAAAGGAGGTTTGTTTTAGTGTCATTCTTTAGTGGTATATCTTCTCCAACCCCTAACTTATTTCCATTAGATTGCTTGCTGGATATATCTTGCTTGCTTGCTGAATTTTCGTGGCATTGGTTGAAAAAGTAGCACACAGTAAGGCTCCAACGAAGTAGTGGCAAACGTAATAAGACATAACAAGTGTAAAGCCCCACAAAACTATCCCATGGTTATAGTCTTGTAGAATATATTCAAGACAAAAATTTAATAACAGGCAAATGTAGAATAATATGTTAATGTGCCCTTCTATTTGACAATAAACACACAAGGTAATATATATCATGCAACATTATCATCAAGTCCAATCCGAAAATAGATCAATCTGTTGAACTTGTTAAGTTTTTAGTCAAAATTAATGACATAGTCCCAACTCTAGTACCCCAAATGCTAAAACAATCAATTATTTTTTTTTTTTTGGGTCTGATGGGGAAGGGGGGTTCAAAATATTGGTTGTTCATTAGGTCAAATTGTTCAAAAATATCACTATAAGATCATCTGTTCAACTGACAATAGTTGATTGTTCAATGTCAGCGATAGTTGGGCTTGGTGACTGTCCATGTTCTATTTTTGTCAACATGGAATTGAATGTATGCTTTGCAACCCGTTCTTACGTTTAGCTTGGTGTGTTGTTTACACCTTTTTCCGTTCGTCTTCTTATTCCCTTCTTTCCAACAACAAAATTGCCGCATGGATATCTCTTTACCTCCTGCTCTGTAACGTATTTTGTTATATCGAACACTAAAACCCATTCGGTAGGCATAGTCATTGTAGATTTGAAATACTTCTTCTTCCAACATTCCAATCATTCTAACTAAATCATCCTCATTTAGTATTCCTGAAGTTGGATTCCATTCGATCAATGCTTTATTCCATTCTGAACAATTTATTCATGAGAAAGCTCTTCAGAATCATTGACATAGTTCGAGAATTACATTTGACAATGGTTGAAAAATTAAACAACATAGCTTGAACAATTGAAAATCAACTTATAAATAACGTTTCCAAGCTCATTCAAACGTCATGAACAACGTGTGCTATATATTTAAACCTAGTTTAACTCGAACCAAGTCATTTTGAACAATTATAATCTAACCACCACAGCACCATAGAATTCCGATTTATGGACATTGTTAACTTCAAAAATGAACAAATTCAAAAATGAACATGCCAAAACAAAAAATGAACAAACATGGATAATAGAGGCCGATGTTAAAAACAATAAAATTCAACTATGAACAATGTTCATAAACTGCAATCTAGACCAATTTTGACTAAAAACTTAACGAGTTCAACAAAATTTCTTTCATAGTCAACAAAGATTATAATGTTAATTTAATATGTTCAACAGTGCCAATATCATTAAACTTTTTGCCGATACAATATGGCTAGATACAAAAATTTAATCTTCCATATGTAATACCAAAGGAAATTTATACTAGATCGATAGCCATGAAGAAATCACCAAAACAATTTGTTTTTATTAATACATTCATGTTTTACATAAAACAACTATTGATTAAATTCACTCACCTATTTGATTTGTCACTGCTTGAATGGGCTCTAGCACTTGTGCTCCTTCAGCTATCTCGTTGTTCATGAGTCCACACTAATTTACCCAAAACTTTGATTTTTTTGAAGAATTGATTGAATATATTGAATTCTATAGAGATAATAGAAATTGAAATTTTCCAGACAAAGAAATGAAAGAGAAGGTATGAAGAGAGAGAAAGAGATAGATAAATTATGGCACAATATTCAAATTTTGAATAAACCTGACAAAAGGAAAGGATGCATGGTTTTAGGGATGGCATATTGTTTCCTTTCCATAAAATAAAAATTCGCTGAGGTGGATATTCTTAAAATTGCGTGCTTACGTGGCACGTGGGTGTACATCCTCCTAGGTGTAACATATAGGTATTGAGTAATTTGAGCATTTACTTCATCATCAAGTAATGCATTATTTTTGGTAACACTAGGAGTGATGTCTATAATACAATATATTGAATTGTAGTTTGCCTTGTAAAATCTTTTTTTGGGAAAGAAAATCTTGCATAAACAATTTACTAACTTGTATTTAGAATAAAAAAATAAATTATCTTGAAAATTTTGCGAGAGTGACACATGTCAAAAAATTAGAGGGGTTTGCTTTGTTCATGCACACA
>JAKOGI010001676.1:0-2500 GCA_029747015.1 Carnegiea gigantea
ATATATATATATATATATATATGTATGTATGTATGTATGTATATAAGGGTCAACAGTACCGTAAGGGAAATTTTATTCATCTGATATTTGAAAGGACAATACATTAACATGAAGGAGTAGGTCTCAATAAAGATGAAAGGATAATACGTTAAGATGGAGGGGTCAATCCTATGTTTGAACATGATGACATCCATTAAAAACCCATTTTACAGCAAATGAAAGTCTTAGGTAGGCATATAAACTTCAAAACTGCTGACAGATGAAAATAACACAAATTGTTGTTGATTATTAATGAGATAGGTTGTACTGGTGAAGAAAAGATTACCAAAATAACTTTATTAACGACATGCCGTCATGGCCATAGAGTACTACATCATGAGTACTGGGCAACATGACCTTACGGTGCTATAGAAACACGAACAATATGGATCCATTTAATTGCTGAAAAAGCGCTCAATGACTGGGTCTGAAGCAACTAAAGGCTGTGCAAGCAATAAATGAATAGTGCCCAAATAGAAGTAAGGAGTTAAAGTAGGTGATAGTAAAAATATGAACATAGTGTGGCTGAACTATAAGCAGAATGGCAAATATGCTTAGGAAGAACTGCAAATCACACAGTAACACATATTGGGGGTCATTATAGGGTCCATTATGGAAACAAAGAATTATATGATTATGATTGTTAGGGTTTGAATCGCCTATAAGAAAGGTTCCTCATATGTGTTTAAAGGACTCCCCACAGACCACATATGAGATTTTTTTTGTTCATAAGCACTCCATCACAAATCAAGAGAGTATTAGTGACAAAAAAATGATGCCTCTGAAGAATTCAAAGTAGCTAGGGCAGAAATAAATCAATGATAGGATGTAATAGGAGCATTGATGAGGTAAAGTCCTAGTGTTAAGACTAGATAACTCCTATACATGACAGCTTAATCTTACTTGTGCCGCACATATAATGCCAAGTAGCATACCATACGCTACTCATTGTTATCACCATATATAAGCAGTCATTGTAGTGTTCATCTCATACTGGTTCACCTCAAAGATATTGTCTCACAAGGGATTTCCTCATCTAGAGATTTACATCTAACTTGACACTGTGTTAATCCCTAAAGAAGTTGCAAATGACATCCCCACATCGGGTTTCAACTATCACTATACCCAAGATCAGGTATATTAACACACCTCAATAAGACTATCAAATCTTAGGGCAAAACGGACAAAGTTCACCTAAAAACTTACTAAAACCCAGGCTTAAAGCCTTACAATAGATACCAGAAATGAAAAGAAACACTTCAATAGCTCCACGGCCACATGCCAGAGTTCATAACTCAACGGGTCACACAACCAGAGTGCACAATTGCTTACTGAAACCATTTGATCTTGCAACTCCTGTACAAATCACAATATCTATCAAACTGAAACACTCTATGACCAAAGTCTATAATAGTTCAACTTCAATACAATCGACTTAATCATACCATTTGCTAACTCCACTCACACTGCACAAGTATATTGAGCATAGACCCAAGTTGACCCTGAGGTCGATCCCAACATTTATGCTATGCTAAATCCACTGTGAGCATCTGATGACTTCAAAAAAGGGTTTGCTAAATGGAGAAACATATTATACTTCATCACCTAAAATAGAAAACATGAAAACAATTTGAAAATGTAAGCAAAAACTCAATACATGCATTCCTGTATTGTAAAATGAGTGTAGAAATACTGTTGATGGGTACCCGCCTTTGCAATTCATTTAGTTTGTAATAATAATGAAAATGAAAATACTATGAAACTGAATTGCTCATTATTATCTGGATGTGAACCCCTTGCAATGATATGACCTATACATAGGTGTACACCTACCAATCCGATCAAGAGTTCGCCTGAAGCTGTGTGGGTAAATAATGGGCTAATGCCCTATAGATGATAACTGACGAGGTTACAAGTTAAATGGCAAATCCTTGTACAAACTGATTCGTTGATAACCTCATTAAGAGTTATAACGTGATAAACATGTTCTGGTTTCTGAAGATACAGGTAATTGAGTACCTTAAGTCTTTAAAAATATCATCTGACTTGATAAAAGTTAGCTATTTCATAAATGTCATCTGACTTGAAAAATATGTTCTGACTTGATAATACTTATGCATAACGGGGAACGATAACTAGGCATCGACTCTATTTCATAAATGTCATTGTAAGTATTGTAGTCAATAAATGATCTTTACTCACATAATTGAGTAAGTAAAAGTATGTGTAATAGAAATTGAGTAACTAAATGGTATACATAGCTTGGATATTTCAATATAACTTGAAAACTGAATTAATGAAACTAATTAAATTTGACACAAAATAAATGAAAGTAAAATAGTCCACAACGAGATAAATGAGATTACAAAGAAAAAGGCCTTGATGGTGACAATTGAGAGCCTGGTTGTGACCTTTTCTGAAATAGGTTGCTGACCCGGGTTTAAGGCTCGCTGATGTATAG
>JAKOGI010001676.1:10000-40000 GCA_029747015.1 Carnegiea gigantea
AAAGAATTGCATGGAACAAAGTAAACATTCTAAACCAAGCATTTATACTGTGGTTGATGTTGAGTAGGCTGCAAACAAAAGACAAAATTCAAAGATTTAAAACCAGAGGTGGAGATGACTTGTGAGCTTTGTAATGATGAACAAGGGGATGAACCACACCTACTCATGAAATGCTCTTGCACAACAATAATCAGAGAACAAATATTTTAATGGGTGCAGATTGACATACAGGCTAATCATCTACAACAATTGCACGAGAAACTATTGTAGGGAGATTGGAAAGGGGTGAAGAGAAGAATCGTTTATGTGGCATACATTGTATTACAGTACTATATTTGGTTGGAAAGGAATTATGGATACTTTAAGAAGCAGAAAAGAGTAGCACAACAATTGTGCGAGCTGATAAGACAGAAAGTATCATATAGACTAGATTATGAAGTTAGAAATAGTAGGAAGATGGAAAAGTGCAGAGATTGGATTTGAAGTTTCTTGTAAATAGAGAAATAATGATAAGGTTATAGGAATGTATGGATGCTGAGCTTGGTAATAGAAAGATTTTGCCATTTTACCCCCAAAAAAAAAAAGATCTTCAAGTCTCAAAATATTATAGATGTCAGACCCTCGGACATTAAAATTTTTGCAGGTGTAACACCTTGAAGGCTCAAAATTTTTATAGGCTTGAGAGCTTCATGTCTTGAAATGATTTTTACAGGCATGAGGCCTTAAAACCTCAAAATTTTTATTAGTGTAAGAACTTCAAGTCTCAAAATTTTTACAGGTGTGAAACCTTCAAGCCTCAGCATTTTGCAGGTGTTAGATCATCAAGCCTCAACATGATTTTTATAGGTTTGAGACCTCCAAGCCTCAAATTGTTTGTAAGTGTGAGACCTAGGCTCCAACCCTCAAAATAATTTTACAATGGTGAGGCCTTCAAGCCCCAAAATATTTTTATCATTTCTTAGGATGATCCTGACTCTTAGGGTGAGACACAGACGCGAACCATTTTTTACTTAAATAAACCTTCTTTTCTCAACTATGCTCCAAATGTTTCGACACCATTCTCCTCAATAGGACTTAAGCATGTGAAGCTTGGACCCTGAAAGTTCTCTTGCATTCGCTCTCGTGTTGGGATCCATCTCGCATGACATTGCATGTTTTGGCCTTCACCCTAATATCCCTGGCCAAAGTGGAGGCTTTTGTAAGCACCAAATTGTCACTACAAGACTTTAGATAGACCAGATCTCTACACATCCTTTACCTTGTCACCTGATTATGACAATTATCAAGCTCATTGATTATGAAAAACATCATACTCCAATTCCTAATAGCTAATTCGCAAATAAAATAATTTTTTACATGAAAAAAAAATCCTAAAAGATTTTAAAAGGATTTGAAAATCTAAAAGTTTGAAAAATAATTTCGAAAGGCAAAACCTTAGGACTCTGTGCGATATGCTAACGTACAGGCTCGAATCCAGGGCCTTAACGATGAGTGAGCAAGATATCACAATAGGGGTGCATTACATTATGTTCAAATTCTCCTAAATAATTCACTTAAGGAGAAAAGCATTAGTTGGCAGTGACATACACGCAGCTACTAGTAACTAACAACAAGTCTGGCACACGAAGCAACTATCGTTGGGATCTAGTGGCTATTATTGAGACCCAATGCTGACTGTTGGCTCCTTGCTTGATCGCCACTTCATAAATTCCACATGTTTTTATTTGTGGGGTTGTTGTAATCAAGTTTATTAGTAGATTTCCAACATTATTAGCGGCAATCACGCATTTCTTCCCTTGTTAATGTAAATTTGATGAATAAAATGGTTTGATTTTTTACTTTTGATTTGTAATTTGCTTAGTGAGGCCACCTTGCTAGCACTTAAAAAAGAGAGCCTCCCCTACCTATTCACAATGATCTCTTGCATAGAAGATGTTAACTTTGTTAAAGCTCACATTGAGTTTTTCAATATGTTTTGATGGAAGACAAAAAGAGATTAATCAATTGACATATTCATCATGCTATATTTGAATTGTCTTAATAATTATTATTGTTTAAATATGCTATATTTTTGAAGTGAATATTGAAATATTAATATTACTTAATTGACTTTATATTATGTCACAACATCTTTGAGATAGTTTGATATTGAAATTTGAATATGTGATCCTTATGACATTATATTTTATAATTCAAATTTGATTATGATATTATATGATAAGATATGCCATTTTATTAGGGATCTTCATTTGGCAAATATTTGACTTGATCATGAAAGAAGCTGCAAATCATATCAGGAAGATTCTCAATTAGCCAAAAATAGCTCTTGACTGTTGCCTACTGAGATTGTGTGATCTTCAAGGACCCTGAACTGCTGTTCAAAGCCTTGAACTGATGCTGAAATTAAGGATGAGTCTAACGACTAGTTTTCTTATATGATTTCACCAAGACTTTTCTATAAATATAGAAGCTAGCTAAGAGTTGAAGAAGACAAGAAGAGCAAGCACTCATTGCCATACATATTACTCAAGCACTTATTGGCATTCATTGAGCTTCAATTTGCTTCTATTACATTTGATTTGTATTATTCAAGTTGTAATTGGGTGGGACTATAGAGTTGAAGGGTCAACTCTACTAAGCCTAGGACTTGGAACTTAGAGTGAGGTATACTCTAGAGTTGTATCTATCCCTCCTAATAAAATTAGGTTAATCCTCGAGTTAGGGAACTCTAGATGGAGACTAAGCCTGGTTGAGGCTAACCTCATTAAAAAGTTCTTGTGTTTTGTCCGCGTTTATCTTTTCGCTCTTTATTTCAATTAATTTGCAATATTGATCATCATCCTATTCACCCTTACATTTTAGGGTAATTTAACTAGCCAAACCAGGCCAAAAATTGGTATCAAAGTAGAAGCTATTATTTTAAGACTTGACCGTCTGTAGTTAGATCCATGGCTAGTTTATTCAATGCTTCTATAAATTGTCCTCCAATATTTGATGGAACTAATTTTTCTCTTTGGAAGTGCATGATGAAGTTATTTATTAGATCCATTGATTTTGATTTTTGTGACATCATTTCAAATGGTCCTTTTATACCAAATTGGACAAAAAATGATGGAACTACTGCTAACAAGCTAAAGAGTGAATACACTCAAGATGACTCCGAGATGCTGAAGAAAAATTCTAGAGCTTTATATATTTTGCAATATGCTCTAAATGATGAAATATTTAACCATGCTTGCTATGATGAGACAGCCAAATATCTTTGGAAAAAACTTACATTACTATATGAAGACAAAAGCCATGAAAATCTCGATTTGTCAAGAAGGGACAATATACTTAGCAACTTGAATCACGAAAAAGTGATTATTCATTTTTGTCTAATGGCAAATGAAAAAGTTAGAGATCAGGATGGAAGAGACAATGATGATGATGATAAAAGCACAAGTGATGATGAAGAAGAAGATGAGGAAATGGAATATGACGTTCCAGGTGAGGTATATGATCGTCTTCATAATTATTCTAAACATAAATTAAGAAAAGTCTTATTTTATTATACTAGACATCAAGAAGGACATATTTCTAAAACTAAAGATTTGAAGAAAAAGAACTTTGAATTATCTCAAGAAAATTTTGAATTTCAAAAATCAAATGATTTAGTGTGTAATGATTTAAAAAGTTTTCAAGAAAAAGTTGTCCTTCTTGAGAAAGAAAAAGATAAGCTTCAAGTGAAGTGTACTACTCTTGAAAAAATTGTCTTAAAATTTTCAAAAGGAGAAGATAATTTAAATAAAATTCTTAGCATACAAAAAACATCGTTTAACAAAGAAGGAATCAGTTTTAATCTGTTTAATAAAAAGAAGTGTTATAAAAACTTCTTTGTTAAATCGATTTACTCCAACAGTAAGAGTTCTATTACTTGCAATTATTGTTGTAAAACAGGGCATATTTCAACTCATTATCCTATTAAAAGCAATGGTCCTAGTAGCACACAAATTTGGGTATCAAAAGTAACAAGGTCATGCATTGTGGCGAATAATTATGATTATAGAACATAATTTTCTAAATATGTTTTGAGAAAGGTGTAAGTTTGTTTTACAGGGCATTTTGCATCCACATGAGAATAAAACATGAAATTGCAAAATTGGATGCATGTGAAATGTTGAAGCACTCATGGAAATTGCTTTATAGTCCGAGGAGGTTGAAATAATAGGTAATTAGTTTAGTGGCTAGATTTCAAGGCCCTGAAATACAGTTCAAGGCCTTAAACTGTAGGCAGAAACTGAAAATTGTTGTATGACTGAATCAAGGGCTTGAATTTCTATTTCAACAACATGAATAGAAATCAAAATTTGAATTCTTATCAAATGGAAGGTGATCTTATCTTTGCATGATTTACTTCCTATTTGAGAAATTTTGATTGTCAAATTTTTGAATTTTAATTTGCTTAATTATCTTTGGAAGGTGAGCATGATTAATATTACGCTATTATATGCGATTATCTATATGTATAAATGATATGTTTTCTATAATCTCAATATATTTGTCCATAATGTTATGCTCCCTAGCATTTACATAAATGATATTGTTTCTTTCTGTAAGGGGGAATTATATTACTTGATGATTTTTTGATAAACTTGATTTATTCTTGAAGGGGGAGAATTGTTGTATTAATGGTCTTATACGTTGATTCTTTGCAATGCCTATGAGAATATCAAGTCAATGCATGCATGTTAAGATATATTATTGGCCAAAATGTTAGTGTCTAATCCCTTATATTTTTTGCGAGTGTCATAAATTGAGGGGGAGCATCTTTATATGTCATTGATTTGTTAAGGGGGAGCTATATGCGTTTGTCATAATTTTTATACTTCAATTTTTCTTTCTCCTCTTGTGCTACCTTTTTGATGAAATACAAAAAGGGGGAGAAATATGTTGTAATTTCTACAAGTATACGGTTGAACGTTGTAATGCTTACGGGTGTCGATCCTCAGGGATGGGTTGTGAAACTAGGTTGCTAAAAACCTAAACTTCTTCATTACATAAAGTGCAACAATCGAACGACGCTCAAATTCCAAACGCAACTTTGTCTCCAGTCAATAGCAACACGACAAACAAATAACATGAGCATACGCCCAGACTGGACCCAACTTGAACGATTCAGTGAGCAGAATGACTCATTCAAGATGAAGAATTAAGCGAGCATCACAGCAAATGAGCCAACATTCTCGTTATTGTCTATAAGTGCAATGCCAAAATCCAAAATCTTACACACAAGCAAAAACCCACGAAATTTCTAACCAAAATCGAGCCCAAAACAGGGGAGAAGGGGAAGAAGAGAAGAGCATGAATCAGCCAAATGAACCTAACTATGAATGAATTCGAAACCCAAAATCATAAATGTCAATTCAACACTGATGAACCGAATGCATAGAATCTACAACTAGAAGCAAATCTACAAGTTGAAATCACCGAAACAAAAAAAATCGAATTGAAACCCTATAACAAAGCTCTGAAATTGAACTCAAACGTCATCCTAAATTGATCTGAACCTGGATTTAAAACTAACTAAATCCTAAAAACACCCCAAAATTACCCCCTGATTATGCTGAATCCCTTCAATTTATACAGCGCCCTACTTCGATCTACACCCTTTGTCTATCCGCAGCCATTGATGGTGTAGGCAATTGAACGACCCGGCATTGAATGACAACGATGAATGAAGAGAGAGAGACCAAGGTTGGGGATCAAGCAATTGAAGCGCCATTAGTATGAGGGCGTTGAAGAAGGAGAGGAAGCCGAAGGGGGGCCGGGCTCGGGGTTACTCGGGCTTCCTGGGCAAGGGAATGAATAAGAAGAGAGAGAAAGAAGATAAGGGGGGAATAAGGGGCTGGTCACGTGTGCCACGCATGACCGGAGCTTGGGCTTTATTTTTTTTTTAATTTTTTGTTTCCTTCTTCCTTTGTTTTTGTTATTTTTTGGTTCAGGTTTGAATCCAGTTGGCCCAATTCCTTCTTTTTCAGCATTCCTTCGTCTTTTTCTAGCATTTTTGCCGAATTATTCAATACCTACAAAATAAAATAAAAGCAAATAAAAACCTAAAAATTACAATTATTTCGAGCATAAATCAGGCAGAAAGATACTGTAAAAATAGCACATTTGTAGCGTCGACAAATACCCCCACGCCAAAGTTTTGCTCGTCCTCAAGTAAAACAAAACTAAAAAGCCTAGAAAAATAAAAGAAAATCCTAACTCACTTTCGTAGGAATCATGGTTACACTAAGCACGTGCAACAAGGCCTTTAAACCCCTAGGTCACCCCTAGTGGATGAGTAAGGTCTTGTGAGGGTTTGCAGAAGATATACCCACAAAATCTATGAAAGAAAACATAAAAAGAAACTCGAAAATCTTTTTAGTTTTTTTTAATAAAAAAATAACATGTACAAAATCGGGAAAGATATGTACACATTCTAATCAACTAAATCACCCATGTAGCAAAGATATTGGCATGCTTATAAACAAAATGTACTCATCAAGGTTCTCTACCCCATGAATGACATTAACACCCTAACGTTTCAACCCACTGTACATGGAGATTGGGAAGCCATCCTAGTGCTTGTGTGCATGTGTATCATCATCCTAGGGCTTAGGCTTACCAAAATCAAACTCAATCCCACTTGACTTATATAAATTACATTATTAACTTATCAACATAGGAAGCAAGTTTTTCCAGTAGCAGTATTGCCTCAAAGGGTAACACCCAGTAGCGCATGCCTCAAAGGGTTACTTGTCATTCCAAATTTCATTTTATTTCCTTTTTTTTCATTTCCATTGTCATTTGTTTTCATTTTTTTTCTTTTTCCATTTTTTTCATTTTTTCCCTCTCTTTTTCCTTTGTTTTTCAAGACAAAAATCAAAGTAATTGTGTCTAAAACAAGTGGGAGAGCCGATCATGGAAAACTAAGACCTTAGGACAATGAGGATGAAATAAATAGGGATTGGATCACATAGCGATAATGAACAAATGGAGTTAGAATTAGGGCTAAGAACGACACACCGAAGATGGAGACCTAACATGCACATCATGCGTATATACAGGCTAACAATCAAAGCACATGGCATTTAAGTTGATCAGAATAGTACAAAACTTCCCCAAAAACAAAACAAAAATATTTTTGGATTTTAAAGTTGTCAGTTTTTTTTTTCCCCACCAAAATTTCCGAAAAATTTCGAAAAAGAAAAATGGAAAGAAAAATGGAAAGAAAAATGGGCACCTTACCCCCACACCAAAACTCCACAATGTCCTCATTGTAGGAGTTAAGACGCCAAAACGCAACACATAAGCAACACATTAAACCGAGACAGAACACGAATATATACAAACTCATAGAACACAACCAAAGAAAATCAAAGAAAATCAAAAACTCATAGAACAAAACAAGGAAGAACAAAACAAAATACAACCAAGGGTTAAAAGAAGAGAAAAAAATTCCAAATTTCTCCTCAGGATCGATCACCCATTACAATCCTAAATATCTACGCCAAGAGAAAGAAAAGAAACAAAAAAGATGAGGGAAGAGAAGAGAATGGAACGATCATACCAGGTCAGGTGTTGAAGTACACCTAAGCTAAAGCCTCCTGCAATTTGTTCAAGAGAGAGGCTCAGGGAGTATCCGCCACTCCATCACAATACATAAGTTGTTATTCAAATCAAAACCCATTACCACATGAAGCAACTTATCATATAACGAAGACCAACTCTCAAGAAGATGGAAACAGAAAGAAGCAAAGAGTTGGAATCTTAAACAATACATCCACCATGTCAATTCAGTACAACTAAGGGCCCGTTTCAACTTATCAAACTGTTGGGCCCAACCAGAAAATAGGCAGACATACCTAATTGTAGCCAACATATAGGTCATTAGCCTAGAAATGAGATCATCCTGAATGAACGGTCTAGGCAAAACAGTGGGTCCTAAATCCATAAGTCCCTTAAGTTCAATACGCTCATGAGTCTATTCTAAATCAAAATGTTCAGTAACAACGGCCTCAGACTCAATAAATTTAGACTTGTGAGATTAAAAAAGGAGGTGAGCTTGGATGGGGTCAAAAGAAAAGGATTCATATTCAGCACACATGTCCACATCCGAACCCACATGGACAGCAAAAGAGAATGAATCATATTCAACAGGGAATGGGTCATGAGAAATTAGAGGGTCAAAAAAGAATGATTCATATTCAACACAAAAGCCCTCATCAAGATTTTCATTGACATCAGACCCACATGAAAAAGTTTCATACTCTATAGAAAGAATATCATCATTAAATTTCAAATTAGCGGGCACAATTTCCTCCTCACATGGTTCCTGGACAGAAACATCTTCTAAGTCATCTAGGTCATGACGCTTAATGTCTGTAGTGATGCTTGTGTCTAACTCACTAGCATTCTCAGATTCCTGACCCTTCTCAAACTCAAAAGAGTCAGTAAAAGGGGTGGGTGGGTCGGCGTAAATGAGCACATCATCAGTGATATCCTCTTATGAGTTAGGGCTGGGTGCAAGTTCAGGTGATAGAGATAGAGGGAGGTCACTCTCCTGTTCTAGGTTGGCCAAAGACATAACATCATTCAAGCTAGACCTAGATTGGTAAGAGGGCTCAAAATCCTCATAAAGACAAACTTTAGGTTTAGGAGATCGTAAACTAGAGTCAGGCTAATTACAATTCTCCCTACTCTGGGTGACACCATGAGAATATTCAGTAATTTGCACTTTCATGGTCTCTACCATTTTAGCCGTCAATTCATTAATTCTCTTCTCAACACTAGCACATTGAGCATCAAAATAGTCACGACATGGACAAGAACAAGCATCATGAGCAGAAGATTCACAATAATCGCACCAAACAGGAGGCACAGCAGCATAAGAGGAGTTATACGAATCTATAAAATGACCGCCGGAGTAAGGATTAGCATAAAAAGCAGACTCAGCATGAGTTGGTTACTTTAAGTTCATTTTAGCTTATTTAAACTCATAAGTATCCCAAGCTAACCTTTCAAAGAAATCCCAAACCTCATCTTGAGATTTAGACAATAATCCTAGCAAACCCCCTGAGCACATGAACTCAACAATACCCCTAAATTCAGCATTTGGACCCAAAACAATGACCTCACAAATTTTCCATTTCTCAAAAGGTTGATTCAACTGAGCACGGTGATCGTTAAGTCTAGACAAATAACGCTAGAAAGATTCATGCTCATATTGTGGAAATTTAAACACTGGCATGTTTTTTTCCCCTTTTTTTTTAATTTTTTTAGATTTTTTTTTTAGATTTTTTTTTTTGGGATCTTCTAAATTTTTTTTTTTTGACACTATGAACAGATTAGGCACTAAAACAAAAACAAGAGACTCAAATAATGAAAGAAATAAAATAAACTAATAAAAATAAAACTATGCTACCAAAAGAAAAGCGAAACACAAAAGACTCAATCAAGAAGTGTCCTAACACTAAAAGCCAAAGAGGAGCACAAACACAAAGACCGGAGTTTGGGCCTTTTTTTTTTTTTGGTTTCTTTCCTCTTTTGTTTTTGTTATTGTTTAGTTCAGGTTTGAATCCAGTTGGCCCAATTCCTCCTTTTTCAGCATTCCTTCGTCTTTTTCTAGCATTTTTCTCGAATTATTCATTACCTGCAAAATAAAATAAAAGCAAATAAAAACCTAAAAATTACAATTATTTCAAGCATAGATCAGGCAGAAAGGTACTGTAAAAATTACACATTTTTAGCGTCAACAAATACCCCCACACCAAAGTTTTGCTCGTCCTCGAGTAAAACAAAACTAAAAAGCCTAGAAAAACAAAAGAAAATCCTAACTCACTTTCGTAGGAATCACGGTTGCACTTAGTATGTGCAATAAGCCCTTTAAACCCCTAGGTTATCCCTAATGGACGAGTAAGGTCTCGTGAGGGTTTGTAGAAGATATACCCACAAAATCTATAAAAAGAAAACAAACAATCAAAAATCTCTTTTTTTTTTTTTCAAAGATTAATATGTACAAATCTAGGGAAAGACATATACACATTCTAATCAACTAAATTACCCATATAGCAAAGATGTTGGGCCGGCATATAAACATAGTGTACACATCATGGCTCTGCCCCGTGAATGACATTTGAAGCACTAACTTTGCATCCCATTTATACACTAAAGCTTTGAATCATTCCCTGTGCTCGTGTGCATGTGTCTCATCATCCTACGGCTTAGGTTTACCAAATCAAACTCACCCCCACTTGATTAACACAAATTACATTATTGATTTATTAACATTGGAAGTAAGCATTCCCAGTAGCAATATTATCTCAAAGGATAACATCCAGTAGCGCATGCCTCAAAGGGTTACTTGTCATTCCAAATTTCATTTTATTTCTTTTTTTCTGTTCTTCCCTTTTTTTTTCATTTTTTTCATTTTTTTTTATTTTTTTTGTTTTTTGTTTTTTCTTTTCTCTTTTGTTTTTCAAGACAAAAATGAAAGTAATTGTGTCTAAAACAAGTGGGAGAGCCGATTATGAAAAACTAAGACCTTATGACAATGAGGATGAAATAACTAGGGATTGGATTACACAGTGATAATAAACGAATGAGGTTAGAATTAGGGCTAAGAATGACACACCAAGGACAAAGACCTATCCAGCACATTAGTTCATAAGCAAGCTAAAAATCAAAGCATAGGAGATTTAAGCTGATCAGAATAGTACTAAGCTTCCCCAAAAACAAACAAAAAATCTGTTTTGAATTTTAGCAATTTTTGTTTTTTTTTTCAAAATTTCCGAAAAATTTCGAAAAATGGGCACCTCACCCCCACACCAAAACTCCACAATGTCCTCAGTGTGGGAACTAAGGCGCCAAAAAGCAACACCGAAAATTGAGACAAAACACAAATATATACAAACTCACAGAACAAAACCAAAGAAAATCAAAGAAAATCAAAAACTCACAAAATAAAGTACAAAACAATCCTAGATATCCACAACTTATAAAGAGACACAAAACTAAATACAACCAAGAGTGATCACAGCCAACACGACAACAAATCCCAAATTTCTCCTCAAGATCGATCACCCATCACAACTACAATCCTAAAAATCTACAACTAAGAAAAAGAAAAGAAACGAAAAAGAAGAGGGAAGAGAAGAGAATGGAACGATCATACCAGGTCAGGTGTTGAATTACACCTAAGCTAAAGCTTCTTGCAATTTATTCAAGAGAAAGGCTCAGGGAGTATCAGCCACTCCATCACAATACATAAGTTGTTATTCAAATCAAAACCCATTAGCACACGAAGCAACTTATCATATAACGAAGACCAACTCTCAAGAAGATGGAAATAGAAAGAAGCAATGAGTTAGAACCATAAAGAGTGCATCCACCATGTCAATTCAGCACAAGTAAGGGCCCATTTCAACTTATCGAACTAGTGGGCCCAAACACCAAACAGGCAGACGTCTTCAAAATGAGCCAGGGCAGAGGTCATTGGCCTAGAAATATGATCATCAGGAACGAATGGTCTAGGCAAATCAGCAGGTCCTAAGACTACAAGCCCTTTAAGTTCAATATGTGTATGAGTCTGGTCTAAAGCAAAATTCTCAGGGGCAACAGTCGCAGGCTCAACAAAGTCAGACTTCTGAGATTCAAGGAGGAGGTATGATCTGATCAAAGGAGAATGACTCATATTCAACACATAGATCCACACCCAAACCTACATTGATATCAAAAGAAAATGAGTCGTATTCAACAGGGAATGACTCATGAGGTATTAGAGGGTCAAACAAAAATGATTCATATTTAACATAAAAACCCTCATCAAAACTTTCATTGACAACAAACCCACATGAAAAAGATTCATATTCGACAGAAAGAATATCATCATTAAATTCTGAACTAGTGAGCTCAACTTCTTCTTCACATGACTCCTGGACAGCAATATCATCTAACTTATCATGATGCTCAACGTCTGATGTGACGCTTGTATCTAACTCACTAGCACTTTCAAGGGCTCGACCCACTTCAAACTCTGAAGAGTCATGCAAAGTGGTGGGTGGGACGGCATATATGAGGACATCATCAGTGACAGCCTCTTGTAAGTTAGTGCAGGGAGCAAGGTCAGGTGATAGAGACATAGGGAGGTCACTCTACTATTCTAGACTAGGCAAAGGATGGGCATCCTTCAAGCTAGGCCTAGGAAGACAAAAGGGGTCAAAATCATCATAAAAACTAACTCCTGATTTAGGAAATCCTAAACTAGAGTCAGACCCATCCAAATTAGTATCCTCCCTACTATGACTCATGTAGTGAGAATATTCAGTAATTCTATGTTTCATGGTCTCTAACATCTTATAAGTCAATTCATCTAACCTCTTTTCCATACTTGCACATTGAGCATCAAAATCATGATAAGAGCAAGTACAAGCATCATGAGCAGAAGATTCACAATAATCGCACCAAACAGAAGCATAAGAGGGGTCATACGAATCTATAAAAGGACCTCGGGGGTAAGGATTAGCATAAAAAGCAAACTCAGTATGAGTTAGGTATTTGAAATTCATTTTAGCTTGTTCAAACTTATAAGTATCCCAAGCTAATTTTTCAAAGAAATCCCAAACCTCATCTTGAGTTCTAATTAATAATCATAACAGACCTCCAGGGCACAAAGACTCAACAACACCCCTAAATTTAACATTTAGACCCAAAACAATGACCTCATAAATTTCCCACTTTGCAAAATTGTGATTCAACTGAGCACGGTAATCATTAAGTCTAGACAAGTAACTCCAGAAAGGTTCATACTCATATTGTGGGAAATCAAAAACTGGCATGCTTTTTTTCTTTTTTTGCAATTTTTTTTTTCAGATTGTTTTTTAGGACTTTTTTTTTTTTAGGGATCCTCTAAATATTTTTTTTTTTTGGGACACTATGAACAAATTATGCACTAAAACAAAAACACGAGATTCAAATAATGAAAGAAACAAAATAAACTAATAAAAATAAAACTATGTTACCAAAAGAAAAGCAAAACACAAAAGACTCAATCAAAAAGTGTCCTAACACTAAAAGCCAAAGAGGAGCACAAACACAAAGCTTGTACACCTTTTTTTTTTTTTGGGCTTTCAAAACGAAGGAGGGAATCAAAGCTAAAAACAATCCACAAAACAAATTATGATCAAATCTAAAACAAAAAACACAATGACAAACAAACTGAACCAAAAAAAATAGAAAATAAATAATACCGAAACAACCCAATTCTAAAAAAATAAAATTAAAATAAAAAATAAGACTCCTAAAATCAGAACTAAATATACAGCAAATTCTACACAGTCACAAGGGACATAAATATAATTTTTTTAAATTTTTTTCTATTCCCGAACTGTGCAGAAAAATGCAAGCAAATAATTTAGTCCAAAATTCACAGAAAAATCTAAACAGTCCCAAAAATTCCAGAAAAATTCACATAGCCTCTAAAAATCATGCTGAATCTACGAAAAATATCAAAACTAGTAAGATCAAACCAGAACTAAGCCAAAAAACATTTGAACAGAAGCTGAAAATTATAAAAAAACCTGCACTTTTTTTTTCTTCTTTTTTTTTTCTGCAAAAAAACGAAGCGGATTAGTATTGTATTATCTCAGTAGTAAATAAAAATCAAAACGAAACTAATCTGAACTACACTGAATTCAAAAATCAAAAGTAATCTAAATGAACTTACTAACACTAAATCACGAATGAAACTAATACTAAAAAAAATTGGAATGAAATTAACGGACTAACACTAACCAAACACTCAATCAAAAGCAAGCAAAGCTAAAACGAAAACGACCCAATCGATTCGGATAACTACGCAACCAAATTTCACAACGCCATCCCCGGCAACGGCGCCAAAAACTTGTTAGTAATTTTCCGCAAGCGCACGGTTTATCGTTGTAGTACTTGAGGGTCGATCCTCAGGGATGGGTTGTGAAACTAGGTTGCTAAAAACCTAAACTTCTTCATTGCATAAAGTGCAGCAATCAAACAGTGCTCAAATTCCAAACCCAACTTTGTCTCCAGTCAATAGCAACATGACAAACAAATAGCATGAGCATACGCCCAGATTGGACCCAACTTGAACGACTCAGTGAGCCGAATGACTCATTCAAGATGAAGAATTAAGCGAGCATCACAGCAAATGAGCCAACATTCACGTTATTGTCTATAAGTGCAATGCTAAAATCCAAAATCTTACGCACAAGCAAGAACCCACGAAATTTCTAACCAAAATCGAGTCCAAAACAGGGGAGAAGGGGAAGAAGAGAAGAGCACAAATTAGCCAAATGAACCCAGCTATGAATGAATTCGAAACCCAAAATCATAAATCTCAATTCAACACTGATGAACCGAATGCATGGAATCTACAACTAGAAGCAAATCTACAAGTTGAAATCACTGAAACAAAAAAAATTGAATTGAAACCCTATAACAAAGCTCTGAAATTGAACTCGAACGTCATCCTAAATTGATCTGAACCTGGATTTAAAACTAACTAAATCCTAAGAACACCCCAAAATTACCCCCTGATTATGCTGAATCCCTTCAATTTATATAGCGCCCTACTTCGATCTACGCCCTTCATCTGTTCGCAGCCATTGATGGTGTTGGCAATTGAACGGCCCGACATTGAATGACAACGATGAATGAAGAGAGAGACACTGTGGTTGGGAGATCAAGCAATTGAAGCGCCATGAGTATGAGGGGGTTGAAGAAGGAGAGGAAGCCGAAGGGGGGTAGGGCTCGGGGTTACTCGAGCTTCCTGGGCAAGTGAATGAATGAGAAGAGAGAGAAAGAAGAAAGGGGGGGGATAAGGGGCTGGTCACGTGCGCCATGCGTGACCGGAGTTTGGGCTTTTAGGGGGGCAGGGCTCGGGGTTACTCGGGCTTCCTGGGCAAGGGAATGAATGAGAAGAGAGAGAAAGAAGAAAAGGGGGGGATAAGGGGCTGGTCACATGCGCTATGCGTGACCGGAGTTTGGGCTTTTATTTTATTTCTTTTTTTATTTCCTTCTTTTTTTGTTTTTTGTTATTGTTTGGCTCAGGTTTGAATCTAGTTGGCCCAATTCCTCCTTTTTCAGTATTCCTTCGTCTTTTTCTACATTTTTCCCGAATTACTCAATACCTGCAAAATAAAATAAAAGCAAATAAAAACCTAAAAATTACAATTATTTCGAGCATAAATTAGGCAGAAAGGTACTGTAAAAATAGCACATTTTTAGCGTTGACAAATACCCCCACACCAAAGTTTTACTCGTCCTCGAGTAAAATAAAACTAAAAAGCCTAGAAAAACAAAAGAAAATCCTAACTCACTTTCGTAGGAATCACGGTTGCACTTAGTACGTGCAACAAGCCCTTTAAATCCCTAGGTCACCCCTAGCGGACGAGTAAAGTCTAGTGAGGGTTTGCAGAAGATATACCCACAAAATCTATAAAAGAAAACATAAAAAGAAACTCGAAAATCTTTTTATTTTTTTTTTAAAAAAACATGTACAAAATCGGGAAAAGATATGTACACATTCTAATCAACTAAATGACCCATGTAGCAAAAATATTGGCATGCTTATAAACAAAATCTACTCATCAAGGTTCTCTATCCCATGAATGGCATTAACGCCCTAACGTTTCACCCCACTGTACATCGAGATTGGGAATCCATCGTAGTGCTTGTGTGTATGTGTATCATCATCCTAGGGCTTAAGCGTACCAAAATCAAACTCAATCCTACTTGACTGACAAAAATTACATTATTGACTTATCAACAAAGGCAGCAAGTTTTTCCAGTAGCAGTATTGCTTCAAAGGGTAACACCCAATAGCGTATGCCTCAAAGGGTCATTCTAAATTTCATATTATTTCCTTTTTTTTCATTTTCATTCTCATTTTTTTTCATTTTTTTCCTTTTTCCATTTTTTTTATTTTTTTCCCTCTCCTTTTCCGTTGTTTTTCAAGACAAAATTCAAAGTAATTGTGTCTAAAACAAGTGGGAGAGCCGATCATGGAAAATTAAGACCTTAAGAGAATGAGGATGAAATAAATAGGGATTGGATCACACAGCGATAATGAACAAATAAGGTTAGAATTAGGGCTAAGAATGACACACCGAAGATGGAGACCTAACATGCACATCATGCGTATATATAGGCTAACAACCAAAGCACATGGCATTTAAGCTGACCAGAATAGTACAAAGCTTCCCCAAAAACAAAACAAAAATATTTTTGGATTTTTAAGTTGTCAGTTTTTTTTTTCCAAAATTTTCGAAAAATTACGAAAAAGAAAAATGGAAAGAAAAATGGAAAGAAAAATGGGCATCTCACCCCCACACCAAAACTCCACAATGTCCTCATTGTGGGAGCTAAGATGCCAAAACACAACACATAAGCAGCACATAAAACCGAGACAAAACACAAATATATACAAACTCACGGAACACAACCAAAGAAAATCAAAGAAAATCAAAAACTCACACAAGAAAACAAGGAAGAACAAAACAAAATACAACCAAGGGTTAAAAGAAGAGAAAGAAATTCCAAATTTCTCCTCAAGATCGATCACCCATCACAATCCTAAATATCTACAGCTACGAGACAGAAAAGAAACAAAAAAGATGAGGGAAGAGAAGAGAATGGAACGATCATACCAGGTCAGGTGTTGAAGTATACCTAAGCTAAAGCCTCCTGCAATTTGTTCAAGAGAGAGGCTCAGGGAGCATCAGCCACTCCATCACAATACATAAGTTGTTATTCAAATCAAAACCCATTAGCACACGAAGCAACTTATCATATAACAAAGACCAACTCTCAAGAAGATGGAAACAGAAAGAAGCAAAGATTTTGAACCTTAAAGATTAGATCCACCATGTTAATTCAGCGCAAGTAAGGGCCCATTTCAACTTATCAAATTGTTGGGCCCAATCAGAAAATAGGCAGACATACCTAATTGTAGCCAGCATATAGGCCATTGGCCTAGAAATGTGATCGTCCTGAATGAACGGTCTAGGCAAAACAGTGGGTACTAAATCCACAAGTCCCTTAAGTTCAATACGCTCATGAATCCGGTCTAAATCAAAATGTTCAGTGACAATGGCCTCAGACTCAATAAATTTAGACTTGTGAGATCCAAAAAGGAGGTCAGCTTGGATGGGGTCAAAAGAAAAGGATTCATATTCAGCATACATGTCCACATCCAAACCCACATGGACAGTAAAAGAGAATGAATCATATTCAATAGGGAATGAGCCATGAGGGATTGGAGGGTCAAAAAGGAATGATTCATATTCAACACAAAAGCCCTCATCAAGATTTTCATTGACATCAAACCCACATGAAAAAGTTTCATACTCTACATAAAGAATATCATCATTAAATTCCAAATTAGTGAGCACAATTTCCTCCTCACATGGTTCCTGGACAGAAACATCTTCTAAGTCATCTAGGTGATGACACTTAACGTCTGTAGTGATGCTTGTGTCTAACTCACTAGCATTCTCAAATTCCTGACCCTTGTCAGACTCAAAAGAGTCAGCAAAAGGGGTGGATGGGTCGGCGTAAATGAGGACATCATCAGTGATATCCTCCTGTGAGTTAGGGCGGGGTGCAAGTTCAGGTGATAGAGACAGAGGGAGGTCACTCTCGTATTCTAGGTTGGGCAAAGACATAACATCATTCAAGGTAGACCTAGATTGGTAAGAGGGCTCAAAATCCTCAAAAAGACTAACTTTAGGTTTAGGAGATCGTAAACTAGAGTCAGGCTAATTACAATTCTCCCTACTCTGGGTGACACCGTGAGATTATTCAGTGATTTGCACTTTCATGGTCTCTACCATTTTAGCAGTCAATTCATTAATTCTCTTCCGAACACTAGCACATTGAGCATCAAAATAGTCACGACATGGACAAGAACAAGCATCATGAGCAGGAGATTCACAATAATCGCACCAAACAGGAGGCACAGAAGCATAAGAGGAGTCATACGAATCTATAAAATGACCGCGGGAGTAAGGATTAGCATAAAAAGCAGACTCAGCATGAGTTGGGTACTTTAAGTTCATTTTAGCTTGTTCAAACTCATAAGTATCCCAAGCTAACCTTTCAGAGAAATCCTAAACCTCATCTTGAGATCTAAACAATAATTCTAGCAAACCCCCTGAGTACATGGACTCAACAATACCCCTAATTCAGCATTTAGACCCAAAACAATGACCCCACAAATTTTCTATTTCTCAAAAGGTTGATTCAATTGAAACGGTAATCTTTAAGTCTAGACAAATAATGCCAGAAAGATTCATGCTCATACTGTGGGAATTTAAACACTGGCATGCTTTTTTTCCCTTTTTTTGCAATTTTTTTAGATTTTTTTTTTAATATTTTTGTTATTTTTGGGATCTTCTAAATTTTTTTTTTGGACGAAACTGTGAACAGATTAGGCACGAAAACAAAAACAAGAGACTTAAACAATGAAAGAAATAAAATAAACTAATAAAAATAAAACTATATTACCAAAAGAAAAGCGAAACACAAAAGACTCAATCAAGAAGTGTCCTAACACTAAAAGCCAAAGAGGAGCACAAACACAAACACCGGAGTTTGGGCTTTTATTTATTTATTTTTTTTTGTTTCCTTCCTTTTTTGCTTTTGTTATTGTCATTGTTTGGTTCAGGCTTCAATCTAGTTGGCCCAATTCCTCCTTTTTCAGCATTCCTTCGTCTTTTTCTAGTATTTTTCCCGAATTATTCAATACCTGCAAAATAAAATAAAAGCAAATAAAAACCTAAAAATTACAATTATTTCGAGCATAAATCAGGCAGAAAGGTACTGTAAAAATAGCACATTTTTAGCGTCAACGAATATCGCCACACCAAAGTTTTGCTCGTCCCCGAGTAAAACAAAACTAAAAAGCCTAGAAAAACAAAAGAAAATCCTAACTCACTTTCGTAGGAATCACGGTTGTACTTAGCATGTGCAACGAGCCCTTTAAACCCCTAGGTTACCCCTAATGGATGAGTAAGATCTCGTGAGAATTTACAGAAGATATACCCACAAAATCTATAAAAAGAAAACAAAAAAATCAAAAACCTCTTTTTTTTTTTTCAAAGATTAATATGTACAAATCTAGGGAAAGACATATACACATTCTAATCAACTAAATCACCCATGTAGGAAAGATGTTGGGTCGGCATATAAACATAGCGTACACATCACGGCTCTGTCCTGTGAATGACATTTGAAGCACTAACTTTGCATCCCACTTATACACTAAAGCTTTGAATCCTTCCCTGTGCTCATGTACATGTGTCTCATTATCTTACGGCTTAGGTTTACCAAATCAAACTCACCCCCACTTGATTAATACAAATTACATTATTGATTTATTAACGTTGGAAGTAAGCATTCCCAGTAGCAATATTGCCTCAAGGATAGCATCCAGTAACGCATGCCTCAAAGGGTTACTTGTTATTCCAAATTTTATTTTATTTCTTTTTTTCTATTCTTTCCCCTTTTTTTCATTTTTTTCACTTTTTTTCATTTTTTTTTCTTTTTTCTTTTTTCTTTCTTTTTTGTTTTTCAAGACAAAAATGAAAGTAATTGTGTCTAAAATAAGTGGGAGAGCTGATCATGAAAAACTAAGACCTTAAGACAATGAGGATGAAATAACTAGGGATTGGATCACACAGCGATAATGAACAAATGGGGTTAGAATTAGGACTAAGAATGACACACCAAGAACCGAGACCTATCAAGCACATCAGTTCATAAGCAAGGTAAAAATCAAAGCATAGGAGATTTAAGCTGATCAGAATAATACTAAGCTTCCCCAAAAACAAAACAAAAATCTGTTTTGAATTTTAGCAATTTTTGTTTTTTTTTTTTTTAAATTTTTGAAAAATTTCGAAAAATAGGCACCTCATCTCCACACCAAAACTCCACAATGTCCTCATTATGGGAACTAAGGCACCAAAGAGCAACACCGAAGCTCGAGACAAAACACAAATATATACAAACTCATGGAACAAAACCAAAGAAAATCAAAGAAAATCAAAAATTCACAAAACAAAGTATAAAACAATCCTAGATATCCACAACTTATCAAGAGACACAAAACTTAATACAATCAAGAGTGATCACAGCCCATGCGGCAATAAATCCCAAATTTCTCCTCAAGATCGATCACCCATCACAACCACAATCCTAAAAATCTACAACAAAGAAAAAGAAAAGAAATGAAAAAGAAGAGGGAAGAGAAGAGAATGGAACAATCATACCAGGTCAGGTGCTAAAGTGCACTTAAGCTAAAGCCTCCTGCAATTTATTCAAGAGAGAGACCCAAGGAGCATCAGCCACTCTATCACAATACATAAGTTGTTATTCAAATCAAAATCCATTAGCACACGAAGAAACTTATCATAAAACGAAGACCAACTCTCAAGAAGATGGAAATAGAAAGAAGCAAAGAGTTGGAACCATAAAGAGTGCATCCACCATGTCAATTCAGCACAAGTAAGGGCCCGTTTCAACTTATCAAATCGGTGGGCCCAAACACCAAACAGGCATTCAAAATGAGCCAGGGGAGAGGTCATCGGCCTAAAAATGTGATCGTCAGGAACGAATGGTTTAGGCAAATCAGCAGGTCCTAAGACTGCAAGCCCTTTAAGTTCAATATGTGCAGGAGTCTGGTCTAAAGCAAAATTCTCAGGGGTAATAGTCGCAGACTCAACAAAGTCAAGCTTCTGAGGTTCAAGGAGGAGGTCAGGTATGATCTGATCAAAGAAGGCTGACTCATATTCAACACACAAATCCACACCCAAACCTACATTGATATCAAAAGAAAATGAGTCGTATTCAATAGGGAATGACTCATGAGGTATTAGAGGGTCAAATAAAAATGATTCATATTCAGCACAAAAACCCTCATCAAAACTTTCATTGACAACAAGCCCACATGAAAAAGATTCATATTCGGCAGAAAGAATATCATCATTAAATTCTAAACTAGTGGGCTCAACTTCTTCTTCACATGACTCCTGAGCAGCAATATCATCTAACTTATCATGATGCTCAACGTCTGATGTGACGCTCGTATCTAACTCACTAGCACTTTCAAGGGCTTGACCTGCTTCAAACTCAGAAGAGTCATGCAAAGTGGTGGGTGGGATGGCATATATGAGGACATCATCAGTGACAGCCTCTTGTAAGTTAGTGCGGGGAGCAAGGTCAGGTGGTAGAGACATAGGGAGGTCACTCTCCTGTTCTAGACTAGGCAAAGGCTGGGCATCATTCAAGCTAGGCCTAGGAAGACAAGAGGGGTCAAAATCATCAAAAAAACTAACTCCTATTTTAGAAAATCCTAAACTAGAGTCAGACTCATCCAAATTAGTATCCTCCCTACTATGACTCATGTAGTGAGAATATTCAGTGATTCTATGTTTCATGGTCTCTAACATCTTATCAGTCAATTCATCTAACCTCTTTTCCATACTTGCACATTGAGCATCAAAATCACAATAAGGGCAAGTACAAGCATCATGAGCAAAAGATTCACAATAATCGCACCAAACAGAAGCATAAGAGGGGTCATATGAATCTATAAAAGGACCTCGGGGGTAAGGATTAGCATAAAAAGCAGACTCAGTATGAGTTGGGTATTTGAAAGTCATTTTAGCTTGTTCAAACTCATAAGTATCTCAAGCTAATTTTTCAAAGAAATCCCAAACCTCATCTTGAGTTCTAATTAATAATTCCAACAGACCTCCAGGGCACAAAGACTCAACAACACCCCTAAATTTAGCATTTAGACCCAAAATAATGACCTCACAAATTTCCCACGGTGCAAAATTGTGATTCAACTAAGCACGGTAATCATTAAGTCTAGACGAGTAACTCCAGAAAGGTTCATGCTCATATTGTGGGAAATCAAAAACTGGCATGCTTTTTTTCTTTTTTTTAGATTTTTTTTAGGACTTTGTTTTTTGGGGATCTTCTAAATATTTTTTTTTTTGGACACTATGAACAAATTAGGCACTAAAACAAAAATAAGAGACTCAAATAATGAAAGAAACAAAATAAACTAATAAAAATAAAACTATGTTACCAAAAGAAAAGCAAAACGCAAAAGACTCAATCAAGAAGTATCCTAGCATTAAAAGTCAAAGAGGAGCACAAACACAAAGCTTGTACACCATTTTTTTTTTTTTGGGGGGCTTTCAAAACAAAGGAGGGAATCAAAGCTAAAAACAATCCACAAAACAGATTATGATCAAATCTAAAACAAAAAACACAACGACAAACAAACTAAACCAAAAAAAAAGAAAATAAATAATACCCAAACAACCCAATTCTAAAAAAATAAAGTTAAAACAGAAAATAGGACTCCTAAAATGGAAACTAAATATACCGCAAATTCCACACAGTCACAAGGGACATAAATATAATTTTTTTGAATTTTTTTTCTATTCCCGAACTGTGCAGAAAAATGCAAGCAAATAATTCAGTCCAAAATTCACAGAAAAATCTAAACGGTCCCAAAAATTCCAGAAAAATTCACATAGTCTCTAAAAATCATGCTGAATCTAGGAAAAATATCAAAACTAGCAAGATCAAACCAAAACTAAGCCCAAAAAAATTTGAACAGAAGCTGAAAATTATAAAAAACTTACACTGTTTTTTTTCTTCTTTTTTTTTGCACAAAAACCAAACGGATTAGTATTGTATGATCTCAGTAGTAAATAAAAATGAAAACGAAACTAATCTGAACTACACTCAATTCAAAAATCAAAAATAATCTAAATGAACTTACTAACACTAAACCACGAATGAAACTAATACTAAAAAAAATTGGAATGAAATTAACGAACTAACACCAACCAAACACTCAATCAAAAACAAGCAAAACTAAAACGAAAACGACCCAATCGATTCGGATAACTATGCAACCAAATTTCACAATGTCATCCCTGGCAACGGCGCCAAAAACTTGTTAGTAATTTTCCGCAAGCGCACGGTTTATCGTTGTAGCACTTGAGGGTCGATTTTCAGGGATGGGTTGTGAAACTAGGTTGCTAAAAACCTAAACTTCTTCATTACGTAAAGTGCAGCAATCGAACAATGCTCAAATTCCAAACGCAACTTTGTCTCCAGTCAATAGCAACACGACAAACAAATAACATGAGCATACGCCCAGATTAGACCCAACTTGAATGACTCAGTGAACCAAATGACTCATTTAAGATGAAGAATTAAGCGAGCATCACAGCAAACGAGCCAAAATTTAGGTTATTGTCTATAAGTGTAATGCTAAAATCCAAAATCTTACGCACAAGCAAAAATCCACGAAATTTCTAACCAAAATTGAGTCCAAAACAGGGGAGAAGGGGAAGAAGAGAAGAGCACGAATCAGCCAAATGAACCCGGCAATGAATGAATTCGAAACCCAAAATCATAAATGTCAATTCAACACAGATGAACCGAATGCATAGAATCTATAACTAGAAGCAAATCTACAGGTTGAAATCACCAAAACTAAAAAAAATCGAATTGAAACACTATAACAAAGCTCTGAAATTGAACTCGAACGTCATCCTAAATTGATCGGAACCTGGTTTTAAAACTAACTAAATCCTAAAAGCACCCTACAATTACCCCCTGATTATGCTGAATCCCTTCAATTTGTACAATGCCTACTTCAATCTGCACCCTTCGTCTGTTCGTAGCCATTGATGGTGTAGGCAATTGAACGGCCCGGCATTGAATGACAACGATGAATGAAGAGAGAGAGAGACCGAGGTCGGGAGATCAAGCAATTGAAACGCCATGAGTATGAGGGGGTTGAAGAAGGAGAGGAAGCTGAAGGGGGGCAGGGCTTAGAACTCAGGCTTCCTGGGCAAGGGAATGAATGGGAAGAGAGAGAAAGAAGAAAAAGGAGGGGGGATAAGGGGCTGGTCACATGCGCCACACGTGACCGGAGTTTGGGCTTTTATTTTTTTATTTTTTTTGTTTCCTTCTTTTCTTGTTTTTGGTATTGTTTGGTTCAGGTTTGAATCCAGTTGGCCCAATTCCTCCTTTTTCAGCATTCCTTCGTCTTTTTCTGACATTTTTCCTGAATTATTCAATACCTGCAAAATAAAATAAAAGCAAATAAAAACCTAAAAAATACAATTATTTCGGGCATAAATCAGGGAGAAAGGTACTGTAAAAATAGCACATTTTTAGCGTTGACAAATACCCCCACACCAAAGTTTTGCTCGTCTTCGAGCAACACAAAACTAAAAAGCCTAGAAAAACAAAAGAAAATCCTAACTCACTTTCGTAGGAATCACGGTTGCACTTAGCACGTGCAACAAGCCCTTTAAACCCCTAGGTCACCCCTAGTAGACGAGTAAGGTTTCGTGAGGGTTTGCAGAAGATATACCCATAAAATCTATAAAAGAAAACATAAAAAGAAACTCGAAAATCTTTTTAGTTTTTTTTTTAAAAAATAACATGTACAAAATCAGGAAAGGATACGTACACATTCTAATCAACTAAATCACCCATGTTGCAAAGATATTGGCATGCTTATAAACAAAATGTACTCATCAAGGCTCTCTGCCCCATGAATGACATTAACGCCCTAACGTTTCACCCCACTGTACATCGATATTGGGAATCCATCCTAGTGCTTGTGTGCATGTGTATCATCATCCTAAGGCTTAGGCTTACCAAATTCAAACTCAATCCCACTTGACTGACATAAATTGCATTATTGACTTATCAACATAGGAAGCAAGTTTTTCCAGTAGCAGTATTGTCTCAAAGGGTAACACCTAGTAGTGCACGCCTCAAAGGGTTACTTGTCATTCTAAATTTCATGTTATTTCCTTTTTTTTCATTTTCATTCTCATTTTTTTCTTTTTTTTCCCCTTTTTTTCATTTTTTTCCTCTCTTTTTCCTTTGTTTTTCAAGACAAAATCAAAGTAATTGTGTCTAAAACAAGTGGGAGAGCCGATCATGGAAAACTAAGACCTTAAGACAATGAGAATGAAATAAATAGGGATTGGATCACACAACAATAATGAACAAATGGGGTTAGAATTAGGGCTAAAAATGACACACCAAAGATGGAGACCTAACATGCCCATCATGCGTATATACAGGCTAACAATCAAAGCACATGGCATTTAAGTTGATCAAAATAGTACAAAGCTTCCCCATAAACAAAACAAAAATATTTTTGGATTTTGAAGTTGTCAGTTGTTTTTTTCAAAATTTCCAAAAAATTTCGAAAAACAAAAATGAAAAGAAAAATGGGCACCTCACCCCCATACCAAAACTCCACAATGTCCTCATTGTGGGAGCTAAGGCGCCAAAATGCAACACAAAAGCAATACATAAAACCGAGACAAAACACAAATATATACAAACTCACAGATTACAACCAAAGAAAATCAAAGAAAATCAAAAACTCACAGAACAAAATAAGGAAGAACAAAACAAAATACAACCAAGGGTTGAAAGAAGAGAAAGAACTTCTAAATTTCTCCTCAAGATTGATCACCCATTACAATCCTAAATATCTATAGCTAAGAGATAGAAAAGAAACAAAAAAGATGAGGGAAGAGAAGAGAACAGAACGATCTTATCAGGTCAGGTGTTGAAGTACACCTAAGCTAAAGCCTCCTGCAATTTGTTCAAGAGAGAGGCTCAGGGAGCATCAGCCACTCCATCACGATACATAAGTTGTTATTCAAATCAAAACCCATTAGCACACGAAGCAACTTATCATATAACGAAGACCAACTCTCAAGAAGATGGAAACAGAAAGCAGCAAAGAATTGGAACCTTAAAGAGTACATCCACCATGTCAATTTAGCACAAGTAAGGGCCCGTTTTAATTTATCAAACTGTTGGGCCCAATCAGAAAATAGGCAGACATACCTAATTATAGCCAGCATATAGGTCATTGGCCTAGAAATGTGATCGTCCTGAATGAACCGTCTATGCAAAACAGTGTGTCCTAAATCCACAAGTCCCTTAAGTTCAATACGCTTATGAGTCTGGTCTAAATCAAAATGTTCAGTGACAATTGCCTCAGACTCAATAAATTTAGACTTGTGAGATTCAAAAAGGAGGTCAGCTTGGATGGGGTCAAAAGAAAAGAATTCATATTTAGCACACATGTCCACATCCAAACCCACATGGACAGTAAAAGAGAATAAATCATATTCAACAAGGAATGAGTCATGAGGGATTAGAGGGTCAAAAAAGAATGATTCATATTCAACACAAAAGCCCTCATCAAGATTTTCATTGACATCAAACCCACATGAAAAAATTTCATACTCTACAGAAAGAATATCATCATTAAATTCCAAATTAGTGGGCACAATTTCCTCCTCACATGGTTCCTGGACAGAAACATCTTCTAAGTCATCTAGGTCATGATGCTTAATGTATGTAGTGATGCTTGTGTCTAACTCACTAGCATTCTCAGATTCTTGACCCTTCTCAGACTCAAAAGAGTCAGTAAAAGGGGTGGGTGGTTGGCGTAAATGAAGACATCATTAGTGATATCCTCTTGTGAGTTAGGGCAGGGTGCAAGTTTAGGTGATAGAGACAGAGGGAGGTCACTCTCCTGTTCTAGGTTGGGCAAAGACATAACATCATTCAAGCTAGACCTAGATTGGTAAGAGGGCTCAAAAATCATAAAGACTAACTTTAGGTTTAGAAGATCGTAAACTAGAGTCAGGCTGATTACAATTCTCCCTACTCTGGGTGACACCGTGAGAATATTCAATAATTTGCACTTTCATGGTCTCTAGCATTTTAGCAGTCAATTCATTAATTCTCTTCTCAACACTAGAACATTGAGCATCAAAATAGTCACGACATGGACAAGAACAAGCATCATGAGTAGAAGATTCACAATAATTGCACCAAACAGGAGGCATAGAAGCATAAGAGGAGTTATACGAATCTATAAAATGATCGCGGGAGTAAGGATTAGCATAAAAAGCAGATTCAGCATGAGTTGGGTACTTTAAGTTCATTTTTAGCTTGCTCAAACTCATAAGTATCCCAAGCTAGCCTTTCAAAGAAATCCCAAACTTCATCTTGAGATCTAGAAAATAATCCTAGCAAATCCCCTGAGCACGTGGACTCAACAATACCCCTAAATTCAGCATTTAGACGCAAAACAATGACCTCACAAATTTTCCATTTCTTAAAAGGTTGATTCAACTGAGCACGGTAATCATTAAGTCTAGACAAATAACGCCAGAAAGATTCATGCTCATATTGTGCGAATTTAAGCACTGGCATGCTTTTTCCCCCCCATTTTTTTTGTAATTTTTTTTAGATTTTTTTTTAAGATTTTTTTTTGGGATCTTCTAAATTTTTTTTTTTTGGACACTATGAACAAATTAGGCACTAAAACAAAAACAAGAGACTCAAATAATGAAAGAAACAAAATAAACTAATAAAAATAAAACTATGTCACCAAAAGAAAAGCAAAACATAAAAGACTCAATCAAGAAGTGTCCTAACACTAAAAGCCAAAGAGAAGCACAAATACAAAGCTTGTACACCATTTTTTTTTTGATCTTATTTTTGAGTTTTTTTTTTTGATTTTTGCTTTCAAAACAAAGGAGTGAATCAAAGCTAAAAATAATCCACAAACAGATTATGATCAAATCTAAAACAAAAAACACAACGACAAACAAACTAAACAAAAAAAGTAGAAAATAAATAATACCAAAACAATTCAATTCTAAAAATAAAATTAAAACGGAAAATAAGACTCCTAAAATCAGAACTAAATATACAGCAAATTCCACACGGTCACAAGGGACATAAATATAATTTTTTCTGAATTTTTTCTGTTCCCGAATAGTGCAGAAAAATGCAAACAAATTATTCAGTCCAAAATTCACAGAAAAATCTAAACAGTCCCAAAAATTCCACAAAAATTCGCACAAACTCTAAAAATTATTTGAATATAGGAAAAATATCAAAATAGCAAAAATTGCACCAGAATTTGCCCAGAAAATTCGAACAGAGTGAAAAATCTGCACTTTGAATAATCCTGGATCAGTTCTACTTTGCTTCTTTCGCTGCACAAAAACCAAACTAATTAGTACTGTTTTTTCAACAATGAAAGCATCTAAAAATTACAATTAAACTAATCTTAACAAAAACAAAAATCAAAATCAAAATATAAACTAAATTCAAAATTAAAACTAAACTTACTAAAATAAAAATAACGACTCAACTAAAACTAAAACAAAAACGACTCTAATGACTCTAATAAACTACGACTCGATGTAACCAAATTTTACAACACCATCTCTAGCAACGGCGCCAAAAACTTATTGTAATTTCTACAAGTATACGGTTAAACGTTGTAATACTTACGGGTATCGATCCTCAGGGATGGGTTGTGAAACTAGGTTGCTAAAAACCTAAACTTCTTCATTACATAAAGTACAACAATTGAACAACGCTCAAATTCCAAACCCAACTTTGTCTCCAGTCAAGAGCAACACGAGAAATAAATAACATGAGCATACGCCCAGATTGGACCCAACTTGAGCGACTTAGTGAGCAGAATGACTCATTCAAGATGAAGAATTAAGCGAGCATCACAGCAAATGAGCCAACATTCACGTTATTGTCTAAAAGTGCAATGCTAAAATCCAAAATCTTATGCACAAGCAAAAACCCACGAAATTTCTAGCCCAAATTGAGTCCAGAACGGGGGAGAAGGGGAAGAAGAGAAGAGCACAAATCAGCCAAATGAACCCAGCTATGAATGAATTCGAAACCCAAAATCATAAATGTCAATTCAACACTGATGAACCGAATGCATAGAATCTACAACTAGAAGCAAATCTACAAGTTGAAATCACCGAAACAAAAAAAAATCGAATTGAAACCCTATAACAAAGCTCTGAAATTGAACTCGATCGTCATCCTAAATTGATCTGGACCTGGATTTAAGACTAACTAAATCCTTAAAACACCCCAAAATTACCCCCTTCTTATGCTGAATCCCTTCAATTTATACAGCACCCTACTTTGATCTGCACCCTTCGTCTGTTCGCAGCCATTGATGGTGTAGGCAATTGAATGGCCCGACATTGAATGACAACAATGAATGAAGAGAGAGAGACCGAGGTTGGGAGATCAAGCAATTGAAGCGCCATGAGTATGAGGGGGTTGAAGAAGGAGAGGAAGCCGAAGGGGGGCCGGGCTCGGGGTTGCTCGGGCTTCCTGGGCAAGGGAATGAATGAGAAGATAGAGAAAGAAGAAAAGGGGGGGATAAGGGGTTGCTCACGTGCGCGACGCGTGACCGGAGTTTGAGCTTTTATTTTTTTTTGTTTCCTTTTTTTTTGTTTTTGTTATTGTTTGGTTCAGGTTTGAATCCAATTGGCCCAATTCCTCCTTTTTCAGCATTCCTTCGTCTTTTTCTAGCATTTTTCCCGAATTATTCAATACCTGCAAAATAAAATAAAAGCAAACAAAAACCTAAAAATTACAATTATTTCGAGCATAAATCAGGCAGAAAGGTACTATAAAAATGGCACATTTTTAGCGTCAACAAAATATTTGGAAAACTTTTCATGGTGTGTCATTCAAAATTGTATGGATATGTTATTTTTATTAGGTTTTGTCATCAAAAAGAGAGAGATTGTTAACTTTGTTAAAGTTCACATTAAGTTTTTTAATATGTTTTGATGAAAGACAAAAAGAGATTAATCAATTTACATATTCATCATGTTATATTTGAATTGTTTTCATAATTATTATTGTTTAAATGTGCTATATTTTTGAAGTGAATATTGGAATATTAACATTACTTGATTGACTTTATATTATTTGTCACAATATCTTTGAGATAGTTTGATATTCAAATTTGAATATGTGATCCTTATGATATTACATTTTATAATTCAAATTTGA
>JAKOGI010001676.1:45000-57500 GCA_029747015.1 Carnegiea gigantea
GGGTGAAATTCAAACTGTATTTATTTGCTTGCCTATTGGAATAGCCTCAATAGGTATTCCATTGTTATAACAAAGAGTAAGGGGGAGAGAGGATCCCCTTGTTTTAGCCCTCTTTGTCCTTTAAACATAGGTCCCTGTTGCCCATTTAAGCTGATAGAAAACTTCACTGATGTGATACATTTTATAATCCATTGTGTGAATAATAGAGGGAATTTAAGAGCATTAAGGATCTCTTTGATAAAGTCCTAGTGCATTGAATCAAAGGCCTTATAGAGGTCTACTTTCATAATGCAGCTAGGAGTTGCATGCTTCCTATTATACCCTTTAACCAGGTCTTGACAAAGCAGGACATTGAACCGCAACTCCCTTCCCTTCACAAATGCCCCTTAACCTGGATTAGAATCAAGGGGAGGACTTCCTTCAGTCTAGAGCATAATAGCTTGGTAATACATTTACAAATCACATTACTGCATGAAATGGGCCTAAAGTCTTTGACTCTCTCTAGATTTTGAACTTTAGGCAGAATGACTAGTTTAGTCTCCCTATAGAAGCTTGGCAATTTCCTGTTGAAAAAAAATTCCTTTATAGCTAAACAGATTATGGGCCCCATACTCTCCCAGCTAGCCTTGTAAAAGCCACTTTTGTATCCATCAGGGCCTGGTGATTTGTGGTTTGGGATAGAGAAGATAGCCTGCTTGATTTCTGAGTCACTGAATGGTTGACATAGCTGATGTTGCTGCTCAATGCTAAGGCATAATCCGTGCTTTATCACTTTTTGGTCAATTGGAATTCTATAGGAATCTTTTGTGCCCAAAAGGGCTTTGTAAATCTATCATAATCTTAGTAACTGCTTCAAACCCCTCTACCTATTGGTCTTGCTGATCTCTAATAGTGTAAATGCTTATCATAGCCTTTCTTTGCTTGATCGTGACCATGAAAACTCTTGACCACTCATCTCTATAAGCAATCCAGTCTGCCTTGCTTTGTTATTTAATGAGTGAAATAGCAGATTGGTCGATCTCCACATAATGCTTTCTGCTTGCTTATTCTCTTTGTAACAGATCTGAGTTGCATGGGCCTTGTTGAAGTTGTGCTTAGATTTGGGATAATGCTACTCTGGCCCTTGCTTGCTGTGTGTATATGCCTGCATATTTGTTCTTGCTCATCAGTTTCAATGGCTGTCTCAAGTTGCATAGCACTTTTTTGAGAGCTAGTAATCTTAATTCAGGCATGTCATGTACAAGGCACTGCCGAACTCTGTCCATGAATTTCTCATCTCTAGTCCACATGTCATAAAATAGGAAAGAGTATTTTGGTTTTGGACAGTGGGGAAAGCTCAGGGCAATGGGAGTATGGTCTGAGAAACTCTGAGTCAAGAAGTTCACATGTGTGAATGCAAAGGTGTCATGCCAATAATCATTATATAGTGCTCCATTGATCCTTGACTAAATTATTTTGTTAGTCCATGTGAAAAAAGCCCCACATAGGGGAACTCGTGCAGTCCATTATGTGTTAAACAGTCTGTAAAACTACTGATCTCCTCCTCACTTACTTTAATACCACCTATTCTTTCACCTGGGTGTAACACAGAGTTGAAATCACCAAAAACACACCATAGTTCATCCATTGTAGTTGACCAGTTCTACAAAGCTACCCACAGAGGCTATCTTTGTTCATCTAAGGTTCCTACCATACACAAATATTATGAAGAATCTGTTGTTTGTGGAGAGCTGGATTGCTTCCCCATGTATCATTTGGTCACTCTTTTCAATCACTTTATACTTATATCTTTTTGGGTGCCAGCAAATAATAATTTTGCCCCTTTCTGTCATAGTTGCATTGTGAACCCACTGCCAGTTGCAGCATATCTTCCCTATGACCTGAGATATGTTTTGCATTTTTACTTTTGTTTCTAAGAAACCCACCAAACCAACCTATTGTTGCTGTAGGAAGATCTTGACCTCTTCCTATTTATTAGGGCCGTTCGGGCCCCTCACATTCTAACTTAACATTTCATCCGTGTGGGGATGCTACTCCCCTTCTATGTCTTCCCTTAGATCCATCTGTATCACCTCTTCATCCAAAAGCCTGTTGAAAGGGTTAGCTAATGGAGTTGCCTCCCCTTGCCTTTCCTCTCTAACTGTATGTTGCTTAGCTGAGTTGTTAGAATGTATAAGGTTTTGATGATAACAAATCCAAGTGTTGTAGTAGTTATTGTTGTTCCAAACAGGCTTTACCAACAGGGCCTTATTGCTGTTTTTCAATATATTAAAACTGCTTGACTAATGGTTTATCAAGAACAGGTACTCAAGTCAGCGATGTAAGAACAACCATGAGGAACAGGCTCTGTAAGGTGTTTGAAACATGTCCTATGAAGTGTTTGAAGCATAGAATATAAGTGCAGCCGTGAGGAACAGGTTCAATGAAGTGTTTGCAGCAGATTCGTCTCTCTACAAGATGACTAGTGGTTACAACAAGATGCCTTGATTTAATTTAGTTTTATATTTTTAGACTCTTATTAATATGCCAATCAGAAACTCTTAACTTACCACTTACTTGAAACGGTTTTGTTTTCTTTTGGTAAATATTTCAGATCACCCTTCAGAACAATCCTGGAAATAGGGTGATCAGGGTGTTTCTAGAATAAGCTGCGAAAAAAACTATTTTGCACGATTTTTATCTTTTGAATTTTGAGCAGCTTCTTCAAGGATTTGCAAGAAAGATTTTTTATGGAGTATCTTACCCCTTATCCTAAAAACAGTTATTAAAATCTAAGGGGATTTGCAAAATCTTTTTTGAATAAAAAGAATATCCAATTTTTGGCAAGTGGATAAGGTTGTTGAGAAAAACATGGGCTAGTTGCTGAGAATCACCGCCTTATGCACACGGTTTAGGAAGTGGTTCCAGCTTATGTTTCCTCATCCCTTGTGGCTAAAGAATTCTATATTCTTTAGGGATTTTAGTTTCCAAAAATTTGAGGAATTGTTTTTTCCAAGCACTATATAAAGTCGCTTCTTAGAACATTAGAAGGATCAGTTTTCAAAGAGAAAAATTTAGTGTTCATGAGCTTAAAAGTTTGAAAAGAAAATCGCGTCTAGTGAGTGAGTTATTTGAGCTTTCAAAGTTAGCATACTAAGACTTCAATTTACCCTATATTAGCTTAATTGAGAAGCATTGTAATAGGGTGTTTTTCTTTATACTCTTCTTTCACAAAAGTGAGTAGAGTGTGTGTCCAAATCAAGGGGATTTTGGACGTGGGGTAACTTGTCTTAGAGAAGACGGTTACGTGTGTTACAAGTTGTAACAAGGTGTGTTACTATTGTAACGTGTTTAGCCCGTTTAGTGAGGTGTTTAAATCCTACACGAAGTAGGTCGTGGTTTTTAACCTCAGTTGGGCTAGAGGTGTTTTCCACGTAAAAATCCTGTGTCCATTATTTCCGCATTCAATTTTGTTGGATTTTCGCTTCTGCTTATCTCAGAAACAACCTGTGCGAATAGGGTCTTAGACTGTTTGCCAGCAACTTGCGAAAATCAGACACCACTATTCACCCCCCCTCATGTGGTTATGTACTCTCTAAATCAACAAGTGGTATCAGAGCAGGTTCTCCTTTGAAAGGCTAACACCTTGAGAGATCCTTGAAGATGAGTACCCCACAGGGCATGCTTGAAGGTCAATCCATAACTCGACCACCATACTTCAATGGCTAACACTATGGTTGGTGGAAGAATAGGATGGAAAACTACATCCAAGCCGAGGACTATGAGTTGTGGATGCTCATCAAGAATGGACCACTCATCCTAAAGAAAATAACTGAAGATGAAAAGTCAATCCCCAAGGAGCCTAAAGAATTCAATACTGAAGATTACAAAATGATGGAAAAGAATGCAAAGGCCAAAAAACTCTTGTATTTTGGCCTTGGTCCTGATGAATATACTCGTATATCTGAATGTGAGTCGGCCAAGGAGATCTGGGATGCTTTGCAAATAGCTCACGAAGGGACCAATCAAGTAAAGCAATCCCGGATTGAATTGCTTATGAGAAAATATGAGCTGTTTGAGATGGGTGATCGTGAAAGTGTGATGGACATGTACACTCGCTTCACTCACATAACGAATGAGCTAAAATCCTTGGGAAAATCCTTCACCACCGAAGAATTGGTGAGGAAGATCCTAAGAATTTTACCTCATTCTTGGGAAGCGAAAGTAACGGCCATCCAAGAAGCTAAAGACATGAACAAGATCACCCTAGATGAGCTGATTGGCAACCTCCAAACGTATAAACTTAGGAAAAATTCTCAACAGAAAGATGAGACAAAGAGAGATCGAGGTCTTGCACTAAAGGCCTTAGAAGATGATTCTGATTCTGATGAGGAGGAGATTGCCATGATCACTCAAAAGTTCAAGAAGTTCTTCAAGAAAGTCAAAGAAAATAGCAAAAGGAAGGACTTCAGCAAGGCCAGGAACACCTCTCGGGAACAGTTCTCCGGGTGTTTCAAGTGTGGCAAACTGGACCACATTGTGAGAAACTGCCCACTGCTCAAGGAGGAACAAGAACCCGAACACCCTAGAAAACAGGGGAGGAAACAGGGTGTAAGCAGCTCAGCGAAAAGGTTCTAAAAAGCTATGCTCGCAGCCTGGGGAGACTCAAGCGAGGATGAGGAAGGGTCTGAAGCTAGGGAAGCTGATGTAGCACTCATGGCAAGAAGTGACACTGATTCAGATGATGGATCAACAGACAGCCTGACTCAACTCAAGAACAAGGTACGGGGTCTAAATAAATCAATTCTTGAGGAATTAGTGTACACTATAATAGATATATGTGCTGAATTAAAAAGGGATGTTCGAGATCTAGAACTTGAAAATGAAACCCTTAAATTAGAAAAACTTGAAGTTGACAAAGAAACTCTTGCCTTGCATGAAAACATCAATGTGCTTAAAGAAACTCTACTCATGAAAGAAGAGACTTGTTCCACTAAATTGACTGAGCTGGAAAAAGAATCCCTTGACTTAAAAGGTAAGGTCGAGTCCTTGCTTGTAGAAAATAAAAACTTGCTTGAGAAAATGAAACAAATGGAATCAGACCTTGCCACAAACAAGCTCTGGAACAGGTCCTCACAAGCACTTGAATGGTTAAACACCCATCATAGTCGAAATAGAAGAGGACTAGGTTTTGTGCCTAAGATGACCTACCCAGTGAATAGAAAATATGTAGGATTATCTAAGAATATTATATGTTATCACTGTGGTAAAACGGATCATTACCGTTATACTTGTCCCTCAAGAAAGTATGCCATTAAAAGGAACTTAGTGTATGTAAAACAAATATGGGTTAGGAAAGATAAGATTTGTACCTCTAAAGGAATGGGACCCAAGTGGATCTGGGTTCCCAAAACTAACCCTTGATTTGTTTTGCAGGCTGAAGTGAGAGAGAACAACCCAGCAAACAACCCAGCAAACAGTGCAGGGAATAGTCTAGGGAACAAGCAGCTGTGGTATGTTGACAGTGGGTGTTCGAGGCATATGACTGGTGAAAGATCCAATTTTCTCTCACTTACAGCTTCAGAAGGTGGGAGTGTGGCATTTGGAAACGGCAAATCCGGGACAATTGTCGGCATAGGTAAGATAGGTGAGTCACTCTCCCATTCAATTGACAATGTTTATTTTGTGGATGGATTAAAACACAACTTGCTAAGTGTGTCCCAACTGTGCGACAAAGACAACCTAGTAGTGTTCTCTCCAACACGTTGCTTGGTTGTAAATATGAACACAGGAGATGTTGTGTTGAGGGGGAAGCGACACAAAAATGTTTATAAAGTGTGTATTTTTACTCTTCCCCAAAATAATTTGACTTGTTTGAGTGCTTTAAATGATGATGTTATGCTTTGACACAAAAGACTAGGTCATGCAAGTTACTCACTATTGAACAAACTTGTAACCAAAGACTTAGTGGCAGGCTTACCTTCCATCAAATTCAATGATGACAAGGTATGTGATGCATGTGCCAAAGGCAAACAAGTCAAAAATTCATTTAAATCTAAAAAATGTGTAAGCACTACTCGACCTCTTGAATTGATACATATGGATCTATGTGGTCCAATGAGGATCATGAGCCGAGGTGGCAAGAGGTATGTGCTTGTGATAGTGGATGACTACTCTCGTTTCAGTTGGACCTTGTTTTTGGCTTCTAAAGATGAAACCTTTGAAAAATTTCTTGCTTTCATTAAAAAGATTGAAAAGAGAGTAGAACATTCCTTCGTATGCCTAAGGTCTGACCATGGTACAGAATTTGAAAATTCGAGCTTTATTGGTAATTGTAATGAGCATGGTGTTGATCATAATTTTTCAGCTCCAAGAACACCCCAACAGAACGGGGTGGCAGAACGCAAAAATCGCACTCTACAGGACATAACTAGAACAATGCTTGTTGCTAGTGGTCTTCCTAGAAACTTTTGGACTGAAGCTTTGAATACATCATGTTACATTATAAATAGATGTATGATTAGACCTATTCTTAACAAAACTCCTTATGAACTTTTCAAGGGAAGAAAACCTGATATTATGCATTTGAGAGTTTTTGGTTGTAAATGTTTTGTGCATAATAATGGAAAGGATGCCTTTGGGAAATTTGATCCAAGGAGTGATGAAGCAATATTCCTTGGTTACTCCTCGCATAGTAAGGCATATAAAGTGTTTAATAAGAGAACCTTGTGTGTTGAGGAAAGTGTGCATGTGCTTTTTGATGAAACTAACTCTCTAAGCGAGAATGATGCACAGGAAGAAGACTTCGAACTAGGTCTTGTTAGAAAAGACGTTCTGCTTCAAGGTGAATAAGGTAAGGATCAATTGGAGGGAGCAAGGTTTGAGGCTGTTCTTCGGGAAGGTAAGCAAGGTGTGAACCAAACAGGGGGAAACAGGGTGGAACCCTATTCGGGACAACACCAGCCGAATCCTTCAGGGATAAATCCAGGAACAAGCTCCCAAACAGGCTCGAGAACAGGTTCTGAACCTGTTTCATTGAGTATTCCAGCTAGGATGGAGAGTGAGTCTGTGAACCCACTTTCACCACGATCATGGAAATACCAAAATTCACATCCTCTTGATCAAATTTTGTCTGATATTAATGCAGGAGTTCAAACTAGATCTAGACTCAAAAATTTCTGTGCTTTCTATGCTTTTCTCTCAAAAATTGAGCCTAAGAATATTAATGAAGCCCTTGCAGATTCAGATTGGGTCACAGCCATGCAAGAAGAACTCCATCAGTTCGAAAGGAACAAGGTATGGCACCTTGTGCCACGGCCAGAGGATAGAACAATCATTGGAACCAAGTGGGTGTTCCGTAACAAGCTGGATGAGTGCGGAACAGTCACTAGGAACAAGGCCCGGCTGGTGGTTCAAGGCTACAACCAAGAAGAAGGAATTGATTATGAAGAAACCTTTGCACCTGTTGCAAGGATGGAGGCTATTCGAATCTTGATAGCATTTGCAGCCCATATGGAGATCAAGTTGTATCAAATGGATGTCAAAAGTGCATTTTTAAATGGGTACCTCAAAGAAGAAGTGTACGTCAAACAACCCCCGGTTTTGAAAGTGATGAATTTCCTAACCATGTTTTCAAACTTGACAAAGCACTTTATGGTTTGAAACAAGCCCCTAGAGCTTGGTATGAGCGGTTGTCAAGTTTTTTATTGGAAAATGACTTTACAAGAGGCAAGGTAGACAATACCTTGTTTCTAAAATCTAAGGGGGAACATTTGTTGATTGTCCAAGTATATGTCGATGACATCATATTTGGTGCAACTCATCATGATTTGTGCAATGAATTTTCAAATATGATGAGGAGTGAGTTTGAAAAGAGCATGATGGGTAAGCTTAATTTCTTTCTAGGCTTGCAAATCAAGCAAACTTCAAACGACACCATGATTCATTAACAAAAGTATATCAAAGAGTTACTTAAGCGTTTTAAGATGGAGTCAGCCAAGCCCATTGATACTCCCATCTGTCCCTCAACCAGGTTGGTAATGGATGATGGTAGTCCCTCAGTTGAGGAGAAATCCTATAGGGGCATGATAGGGTCACTCCTATACCTAACGGCTAGTAGACCTGATATTGTTTTCAGTGTTGGTCTATGTGCACGTTTTCAGTCTAACCCTAAAGAAATTCATCTTAAGGCTGTAAAAAGGATTTTAAGATACTTAAAACATACACCTGATCTAGCCTTATGGTATCGTAGAGGTTGCAACTTTGATCTTGTTGGGTATGCTGATGCTGATTATGCAGGTTTCTTGGTTGATAGGAAAAGCACCTCAGGTATGGCTCACTTTCTTGGACCTTGTTTGGTATCTTGGGTAACCAAGAAACAACTCTCTGTTGCCTTGTCCACAGCAGAAGCTGAATATGTGACAGCTGCATCTTGCTGTGCTCAGTTATTATAGATAAGACAACAACTCAAGGACTTTTGTGTTGACATAGGATGCATTCCTATTTATTATGACAATACAAGTGCAATTAACATTGCCAAAAATCCATGTCAACACAAAAGAACAAAACATATTGACATTCGTCATCATTTCTTAAGAGACAATGTTGAAAAAGGAGTGATCTCAATGAATTTCTGTGCCACTGAAAATCAAATTGCTGACATATTCACCAAGGCATTGAGTAGAGAACAATTTGAAAGGAATAGACTCAAACTAGGCTTAATTAGAACAACCTGACCAACCTGTTCTCTCACCCTGTTTGCAACATTTAAAAGTTACGGGTACAACATGTTAAAATTTTTTGTTTGCAATCAACTTCTGTGCTATGTTTAGCATATGTGAGGTTTGCAACCTGCTGACACTTGTTGAGGTCTAATGAGATTGCTCTTATTGTCCCATGTTACCGAGTAAGTAATTTCAAGAACAAGCTCCAGGAACAGGTACGCCTCTTGTTTGTCAAATGTGTACAATAAATTGAGAATTGCTAATCTCTTCCCGAGGCGTGCGCGGCCTAAATAAATGCAAAAGCCCGTTGCAAAATGGGCAAAATCTTTTAAAGATTTCGCATGTCTCTCTCTCTCTTTAAAGCTCTCTTGCTCAATCTCTCACCTCCACCGAAACTCTCTTGCTCTGAAACTCTGTTCAAGAAACCCTAATCTCTCTCCTTCCTCTGAAAAATGGCGTCTCCCATTAGCTCCGAGAGCTCCTCGACCTCGACTCAGGGCAACCAGACACAGAGCACAGCCTTGCAAACAGCCACAGCCCTGTTTGCGCCTACACAATTTCTGACGGCCCTCATAGAAGGTAAAACTACTGAACCTTCTCGACCCATTGTCTATAAACCTTTTGGGTTTTTGAAAAGCATCGACCTTGGAATAGTGAATCTGAAATTGGAAGACATCCCTTACAAATTTGGGTGGGAATTGATTTTGTTTGGAGAAACGGGGGCATGTAAACCCCAAGAACCTGTTGGGGCATCTGAAAGAGAAATTGGGCCTTTAGATGAAATCTTTCTGTTCGATCATGGACTAGATGACATCAATTCGTTCGGGCTGTTTCCAGAGTAGGAAACAGGGGCCGAAATAGGGTTTGAGGTTTTTAGGGATGACCTAGGGGAGGATTTGTCAAAAGAAGAAGGGGGAAGTAGTGGTCAAATGGAGGAGTCTTCTGTGAAGCCTGACCAAGCCACACCTGTACCACCAACTGGCGAGAAACGTAAACGATACAAAATTATGGCTAGGCGTACCAGAATGCCAAGAACACGACCACCATCAAGGTCTAAAAGCGGCCAGGCTGAAGAACCCTCAAAAAGTGAAATCCCTGTCAAACCAAAACCACAAATCTCCTCTTCGGCCAAACCCACAACCAGGCCAACTCGAAAATCAGCCCGAATTGCTTTCCACTCCATACCTCGTCCTGTCAAACAGTCATCCCCTGTTGTTGAGGAAATTGATTCCTCCTCTGAGCCTTCATCAGATAGCGACACTGAGAACACCGCCTTCAAACAGGGCACTCCCGTGTTCTCAGAGTCCTCAGAGGATAAGCCTCTACCTACACCAAAATCGACCTCCACTTTACCCTCCAAACCATCACCCCTCAAAACTCTCAAGGAAAAAGCCTCTCTCAAACACGCCTCCACCCAAGACCCTCCTACTGAGCCTCAACCTAAAAGAGCCAAGAAGTCTACCTCGTCTGCAATCTCAGCCAAACTGACCCAACTGCTTCAGAGACGGGTAGTCAGGGGCAAAATTATCAAGGTAAAATATTTTGAGGAACAGGGCCTGGGGGTGTTTCTGCACAAGCTGCGTGCACAGGGGTGGTATGAGCTGTTTACAAACACCCAGCTGGGGTGTTCTGTACATGAGTTGGCAGAGTTCTATGCCAACTGCACTGTCACCGAAGGAGTGGTGACAAGTATTGTTAATGGGCAACAGCTTCGCTTTGATGCGAAGATATTAGGGGAAATTCTGGGGATTCCCTCCACGGGCTTTGATATATATGTGAGAGAAGACAAGACTATTCTAGAGACAGCCAAGCTGCTGGAGCTCGCCCAAAAATTTAGCCAGCAATCAAGCCTCCAAACACCCAAGTCCGTGAAGAAAGGTGACATGACATCGCTTCATCAATTGATATTCTGGTTTATTATCAAGAATGTCATTCCTCGGGGCCAGGGTCGCAATCTTGCCGATGCCATGGATCAGTGTCTTATGGACCTGATGGACAAGGAAGAGCAAATCAACCTTCCTGCCATCATGGTTCGACATATTGCAAGAATTGCAAACACCTCCTGGGAACATGACCTGGGGTATGGTTTCTTCCTGACTAGTGTGTTTGAGCACTTTGGGGTGACTCTGCAGAAGAAGGTGGGTGCTCAGTTCATCGATGAGATTGGGAGTAACACCCTTATGGGGTGTGGATAACTTTGGTTGAGGGGTCTGCCTCAGAACAGGGGACCAGAACACCCCGTCCTCCTGTTCCTGGCAGTTCCTCAGTCAAGCTTGAGGCTGCTTTGGAAGAAAACTCTCAACTCCGTGCTGAGCTTACTACGGTAAAGGCTGCCCTGGACGAGGAAAAGGCTCTCAATGCAAAACGCCATGAAGATATCCTCGCCCTTCTCTCTTCCCTCTCAGCAAAATTTTCCCCTCCTGCTCTCTGATCACCCCCCATCTGTTGTTCTCATAGCCTGTTCTTACTTCTCTTAGTTATCCTCTCTTGCTAGTTTGTACTTTCTGTGGCACTCTTTTGATGAATGACAGGTTATCTTATTTTTGGTTGGCTTTGCCTTGCTTGCTTTTGTTGCGAATTGCTTGTGTGTGACTAGGATAGCCAATCTCATTACCGTACCAACACACTTGAGTGTATCGCCTGTTGACTTTCCTCCATTACCCAAGAGGTGGTGATAGCAAACACCCTATGTTTGACTGTTCGCCCCTACTTTTTAATGATGCCAAAAGGGGGAAGATAGGTTGACCAATATTGTTTTAGTTTTGCCATGGACGAGTTAAATTTCTTACACTTTTTTGATACTAACTGCTTCATGTGAATTGTCAGTCCTATAAATAATTGGCACTAATCACTTCAATTGTCCTTGAAAGTCAATATGGTCACTTGGTTTGTCATCATCAGAAAGGGGGAATTTGTTAGAATGTATAAGGTTTTGATGATAACAAATTCAAGTATTATAGTTGTTGTTGTTGTTCCAAACAGGCTTTACCAACAGGGCCTTACTGCTGTTTTTCAATATATTAAAACTGCTTGACTAATGGTTTATCAAGAACAGGTATTCAAGTCAGCGATGTAAGAACAACCATGAGGAACAGGCTCTGTAAGGTGTTTGAAACATGTCCTGTGAAGTGTTTGAAGTATAGGATATAAGTGCAGCCATGAGGAACAGGTTCAGTGAAGTATTTGCAGCAGATTCGTCTCTCTACAAGATGACTAGTGGTTACAACAAGATGTCTTGATTTAATTTGGTTTTATATTTTTAGACTCTTGTTAATATGCCAATCAGAAACTCTTAACTTACCACTTACTTGAAACGGTTTTGTTTTCTTTTGGTAAATATTTCGGATCACCCTTCAGAACAATCCTGAAAACAGGGTGATCAGGGTGTTTCCAGAATAAGCTGCGAAAAAAACTGTTTTGCACGATTTTTATCTTTTGAATTTTGAGCAGCTTCTTCAAGGATTTGCAAGAAAGATTTTTTATGGAGTATCTTACCCCTTATCCTAAAAACGGTTATTAAAATCTAAGGGGATTTGCAAAATCTTTTTTGAATAAAAAGAATATCCAATTTTTGGCAAGTGGATAAGGTTGTTGAGAAAAACATGGGCTAGTTGCTGAGAATCACCGCCTTATGCACACGGTTTAGGAAGTGGTTCCAGCTTATGTTTCCTCATCCCTTGTGGCTAAAGAATTCTATATTCTTTAGGGATTTTAGTTTCCAAAAATTTGAGGAATTGTTTTTTCCAAGCACTATATAAAGTCGCTTCTTAGAACGTTAGAAGGATCGGTTTTCAAAGA
>JAKOGI010001676.1:62500-180000 GCA_029747015.1 Carnegiea gigantea
TTTTTATTTTTTTATTTTTTACGTCTTATTTTTTATTTTTTTGCATTTTAATTTTATTTTTTAATTTAGCATTTCTTATTTCTTATTTTTTTTAATGTTTTTATGCTTTTCTTTTTTATATCTTATTTCCTATTTTCTTTTTTTATTTTTTATTTTTTATTTTTTATTTTTTTTGAATTTTTTGTAACTTTTGTTTAGAATAAAAATAAAAAAATAAAAATTAATAAAGGAATATAAAAATTAAGAACAAACAAAAATAAAAAAACTAAAAAATAAAAAATGGAATATAAAAAATTAAAAATGAAAAACCAAAAATTAAGAATAACAAATAAAAAATAAGAAATAAGAAAAAAAGAAATAAAAAAGAAGAAAATAAGAAATAAGAAATAGAGATTAAGAACTAAAAAATTAAAATTAAAATGTAAAAAATAAAAAAGAAAAAACAAAAAATTAGAAATAAAAAATAAAAAAGTAAAACAAAAAAACAAAAAACAGAAAAATGAAAAATAAAAAATAAAAAACAGAAACATGACAAATAAAAAATACAAATAAAAAATAAAAATAAGCAATAAAACATAAAAAAATAAACAATAATAAATAAGAAACAAAAAAACAAAACATAAAAAACATAAAATCATAGGAAATTAATAAATAAAAAATAAAAAATAAAGAACTTAAAACCAAAAAAATTAAATAGCACAAATAAAAAATAAAAAATAAGAAATAAAAATAAAATTAAAATTAAAAAATAAAATTTAAGAATAAAACAATCAAAAATCAAAAATCAAAAATCAAAATTAAAAAAATAAAAAATAAAACATACAACATAAAAAATAAAAAATAAAAAATAAAATTAAAAATTAAAAAATAAGAAACTAAAAAAATATTAAATAAAAAAATTAAAAATTAAAAAATATAAACATAAAAAATAAAAAATAAAAATAAAAAAATAAAAAAAGTATAAATTAGAAAATAAAAAATAAAAATAGAAAAATAAAAAATAAAACATGAAACATAAAACGTAAAAATAAAAAATAAATGGAAAATTAAAAATAGAAAATGTAAAATAAAAATAAAAACATAAAAACATAAAAAAATGCAAAATAAAAATTAAGAAGTAAAAAATAAAAAACAAAAAATAAGAAATTAAAAAAATAACAAAATAATAAAATAATAAAAGAAAAAATAAAAAATGAAAAATAAAAGAAAATGAAAAATAAAAAATAAAAAATAAAAATAAAAAGTAGAACAATTAAAAATAAAAAATACAAAAAGCAAAAAATAAAAACAAAAAATAAAAATTAAAAATATAAAATTGCAAAATAAGAAACTACGAAATAAAAAATAAAAACTAAGAAATAAGAAATAAGAAATTAAAGAAATATAAAATAAAAAACAAAAAATAAAAAACAAAAAATAAAAAATAAAAAATAAAAAATAAAAAATAAAAGCTAAAAAATGAAAACTAAAAAATAAAAAATAAAAAAATAAAAGATAAAGAAGAATAAACAAAAATTTCACAAAATTATGATAGCTTCATAAATTATCACACATTAATTACATTCTTATTATTTTAACCCACTTCAACCCACCCCATAAAAAATATACCAACTTCAAGCCACTTCAACCAACATCAACCCGCTTCAACCTACTTCAACCTATTTCAACCCACCTCAAAAAAAATACCAACTTCAACCTACCTCAACCCACATCAACCTACTTCAATCAACTTTACCTTTTTACCCACTCAATTTACCCACGAAAAGAACAGAGCCATGTCTAGGACTTCTTAATAGGTGTGTGAAAAATGTTTTCTATTCTATGAGGTTAGAACTCCTCAGTAGGTTGTGGTTTGCTCACCCCCTGCTTTTTGCTTTATCCTTTGGTGCAGTGTACTAACTATTATGCACTTATTCTCAATTATGGACATTGCTAAGCTCATTTGGAATCTAGAGATTACATAAATGTAGATATCAATTAACTGCAAGAAAAGGTCTGATTTTGATGAAAATTTTGACCGAAAAATAGGCAAATTTTAACAAAAAATTGGTGTACTGAAGGAAATTTTGACGGATATACATCGATCGAAATTGACTTTTCGAGTTCTGATGAAAAATTTTTAGCTAACTGACATTCCGTCAAAATTTTCACTGATGGTGTAATAGCCCGACCCTAAATCATACTTATTTACTTAATTAAGCCATGTTATTCATTTTTCACCTTTTCACATTTATTTATCTCATTGAATCATCACAGTTGGGAAAATTCATGTCGGGCCCCACTTTACAATTCGAGTTTCATTTACCGAAAATAATTTTTCGGAGAAATTGATATTAGGCCTCGATATTTATGATTTAGAAGATTAAATTATTTTCACAATTATTTTCATGATATTACATTTAATTTCGAGCTTCGGAAAAGCAAATTTAATTAATCGCACCCGGTTTGGTTTTTGTCCAACCCGAGCTCATTTAAGCCCAATTCCGGCCCAACAAGCTACTACCTCATTTTGCTTGACTAAGTAATATTGTGTGTGTTGAATTTCTATTGGCTTAAGCCCATTTTGCTAGAGTTAATCTCAGCCAAGTAAAGCAATCAAGGCAAAATATTTATGTCAACCAAGTATTTAAGATAAGCATGCAAATCACAAGCAAAGGATAGCCATCCTCTCTTCTCTCTCTACTCTCTCTCTACTCGGCCTCTCCCTCCCTCCAGCAATGCCACCACTATTCTAGTGGTTTCAGGCCACCAGCCACCACCCCTACAGCCACCAAGTCAGCCACCATCCATTCCCCATACCCCCTCATGCATCAAACCTCCAATTACACTCCTTTATACATGAACAAAGTGAGTAAACCCTAACTTTATCTTGTGATTTTGGTTGCATTTTGGTTTTGATTCTTGTTTTTGAGTAGTAATCATGTTGTTTTGATGCAATCAAGAGTTATTTTGATGTTTTATTGGTTGGATCTTCTTGAAAGAAAGAAAAGATGGAGGTTGTTCATGTTTATGCAAGTTTAGGGTGTAATGATGGATTTTGATTGTTTTAAATGAGATTTTGTGATCTTTGGCATTGGTAATGAATATCAAGATGTTTATGCTGATTTATATAAATCAAAGAGTGATTTTAGTGGGTGGTTATGTGAAGAAAAGCTTGCAAAAATGTGCTGATTGAGCTATATACAGACCCGAAATAGGGATCAATTCGGGATTAAACTGGTACTGTTTGGCACATCCAAAATTCATATTTATGGTGTAGTGATATCTTGATGAGGTAGCTTTCAATAGGCTTTGGAATTACTCAATTTCGAGTTATGTGGACAAAGTTATGACCAATTTACTCAAGACTATGCAGAATGCATTAAAACTGGGAACTGAACTGGAACAGTAACTTTACGAAAACACTGGTATTGATTGGGTCACTGAAAAATTGTGATTTTTCGTGTGTGGATAGATCAATGAGTTATCTTTCAAATTCCTTTTGAATCGCCTTAATCCGAGTTCTGTGGAAAACGTTATGGTCGTTTTGCTACAACTGCGCAGATTGGACTGAAACTATGCACATTTGTGTTCTACCCTAATTTTAGGGACCTTATTGTGGGAATCATACTTGGTGTCTTTAATGAATATTTTAGTGGACATTATGAGCTTTTCATATTGGGGTTTTACATCTTATTTGGAGGTCAGGAGTGAAAGATATGGATTTCCTAATGTAGACCATCAAACGGTAACATGAGTGAATGCAGAAATTGAGACATTCGGAAATATTTTCAGAAGTTTCTATATATAATTATGGGTATTGCAAGGAAATTACAAATGTAGTAAGTTCAAAAAGTTTGTTATTGCATAGAAACTTACTTGTGTTTGAGAACCGAGTTAAGTGAGCATGAAAATAAAATTTGAGAAGTGGGCTCAGTAATGACTCAAGTTAGTGTCTATCAGATTTACTGAGGTTATTTGAGCTTTTATGAACCTCACAACACCCTTCATGGCATTGAACCTTCTATTATCCATTTCAGAGGCATTAACTATTCTAGTATCCATTTCAGAGGCATTACCTATTCTATTATCCATTTTAGAGGCATTGAACGTCACGCTTTTTATTATCCATTTTAGAAATATCAGAAACCCATATTTTATTTATATCAATTAAAATCTTTTCATTATCACCTCAATCATTTCCATTTGGTCTATTTTACTTCAATTTATTGCATTTCAAGTTCAGTAACCCTAACTGATTTAAATCAGTTCATTTTGATTTAACTCGTCTTATATTGAATTAAAATCAGTTTATTATATTAAAATGCACAAGTTATGTATCCCATTTCATTATTTAACTTCTATTACACCTACGTTTACTTACTCAATTATGCGAGTAAGGATCATTTACTGACTACACATACTTACAGTGATATTTATGAAACAGAGTTGAGGCCTAGTCTATCATTTCCATTGTGCATAAGTATTATCAAGTGAAATATCATTTTTAAAGACTTCAGGTACGTCCATTACCTGTATCTTTAGAAATCACACTGTATTTATCAACGTTATCATGTTTTGGTAAGTACATCAATGAATCAGTTTACATAATGATTTATCAGTTAATTAGTGACCCCATTAGTTATCATCTATAGGGCATTCGCCCTTCAATTACCGGCACGGCTTCAGACCAGGTCCCTGATCGGCTTGGCAGGTGTACACCTATCCATAGATCGTAACAGCAACAATTGGTTCACTATCAGATAATAACTAGCAATGTAGCTTTACATCATCTTATTCACTGTTTTAACTAAATGAATTGCAAAGCGGACCCAACCAGTGTTTCAATGATCATTTAACAATTCAGAAATGCATGTACTGAGCTTCGGCTCACAGTTCGAAATGTTTTTCATGTTTTGTTTTAGGAAAATACTCAGAGTATTGCCCTCATGCCAGCAAATCAGTTGAAGAGAATAAGTGAAGTAGAGAAATCCAGATGGATCAGAAGTAATGCCGTATATGCATACTTTAAGTTGTATGTGGAATTCTTCTGTAGATGAAGATGTAGATTACATGATGAATTATCTTCCTATGATTTATAAACCTTATATTGGTTAACGCTTGATTGTGAATTGATGAGTATATGTGAATGTGTACAGTGGAGGTTATGCTTAACTGTATTATTTATAACACTCATGTTTCAAGCCTTGTCCTTTTGGACGGCGGCAATGCCCCTATCATTGAATTCATCATATTGCAATTGAGGGATTTATTATTAAGGAGGATATAAACAGTAAAACATGTTTAATTTGGGGGCGTTACAGATTTGGTATCAGAGCCCGGTTGAGATTTTCTTTATAGGATATAGATTATGGAATTAAGATACTGAGAAAGTTGGTTAGTGAGGAATGAAGGTTATTTTGATATCATCGGAGATTTGTGATAATAGTAATGTCTGCAATGTGTATCAGATTATTATGATAATATTCTTCATTGTTAGATGAATCCATGCAATGTGTATACAGTTGATCTCAAGCATCAGATTCGAGGGTGAGTTTTAACAACAAGTTAAAGGTGTTCCAATGCATTTAGATATGTATGGTCATATGAGCCACCCATCTGATTGTTATGCTATTCTTTTAGCTTGAACTGTTTATTATTGGGATGTAATCTCTTGTACTCCGGGCGTGTGGCCCGTAGAGTTGTGGTCTCTGACGTGTAGCCATTGAGCTTGATCTGGTATCCTTTTACACTTCCATTTAATGCAGATGATGTGATGTAAGGCTTTAAGCCTGGGAATTGGCTAGTTTGTAGGCGAAACTCTGTCCGTTTCACCCCAGAAATTTCAGAATCATTAACACTCATAGTCGTAGGGTTGGAGGTTGTTACAAATGTGTCCTATGACGGGCCATTGACTCATTTTGAGGTTAAATGCATAGGGAAATAAAGTATGGGCAGATTACATAAGTTCAATCAACTTGACAGTTTGGTCAGTGCACAAGGACCGATCTTAAAGTAACTTTTGTCTATGATCACTATGATTTACACAAGGATTTTCCACCCTGAGTTTAAGGAGATATCTTTCATATGAAACAAGACAAGTCAAAGTCTACAAAGTTGATAGAATCCTAATACACAAGGTCTGAGTTTAGTCCACTTGCAGCCATACATTCCATTAGATAGAGATGTTTTAGTTATTCTATATCATAGTTAGAAAGTAAGCTTTCCAATGGCCCATGTTGTAACACATTTGGAGACCAGTGGCCAATGAAATTCAGCCTAGGAGTCTGATGGTACAGACTGTTCAAGTCAATGGATACGTACAATTTTGAGCTTATATTTCCTTATCATATGGGTGCCATTTTGTGCGCTTCTCGAATCTAAGTGGCAATTACTTCAATATGCCTCATTGATTGCAGATATTTTCTTTTGTAACCCAAGAATTTCATCGAAGTGGGCTATATGGGGGTTCTCAATGTGCTATCCCCTAAATTGTAGGATTTTGGAGAGGCTTGTTCTATGGTACATAAGCTTGAAACCATGGACTACCGACGCTTCCATACAAGAGAAACCAAGGACACTTTAGAGAGACATTTTTGCTTCAATCCATTGTAATTCAAGGCTTGCTTAAATTGCCCAAACTCTTACAAGCAGTCCATTAATTCCATCTCCATCCGTGACGTAGACATTACTATTGACGATAATTCACTGCACTTTCTGATGACATACCATCTACCATTATCCTTGTTGGATGATCAACTGTTGGATACGCCTCACTTGACTAGGGGCTTCATCTTTTTGTCTTCATAGCATCACCCCATCCAGTTGCATCATCATTCACTCTTATGTCATATCTTCACCAGTTCTGATCACTTTTTCCTGTTTTTAAGAGCTCAATTGTTACTAGTAGCTGGATTATGATTGGGCTGCACCCATGTCAATAGATGATAATTTTGTAGCATGCTTGAATAGAAGGTAGATCTTAACTACGCTTGGTATAAAGGCTGGTTATTATCAAATTTGTGGAATCCATTGCTAAGGGAAACATAATGTGTCTACCCATTTTGGCTGATTCAATCTAAGTTTCCTTCGAAAGATCACTTGCATAAAGCTTAAGCTTGACTATTAAAATTTTTGCCATGCATTTGGATTACATCAGTGAGAAATTTTGATGGCTTACTGCCCTTTAGAGAAATGCCTTCAGTTGATTCAGACTAAAGAACTCTAGAGTGCAAAGTATGACCCAGTGGAACTTGAAGAATGGATTCGAGGAATGGAGAAAATTTTCACTGTAGTAGAGGTTCCAGGGGATAAAAAGGTAACATTGGAACATTTTATCTAACGGGTGAAACCGATATTTGGTGGAACACTGTTAAGAAAAAACTCTCAGAGCCTGACTTCACTTAGAGTAGATTTGTGGAAAGAATACCTACACTGCCTCTGATTGCCAAATGGGAACTAACAAATGCACGTGGTGTGGTAGCCCAGAGCACCTCATCGCTGCCTATTCCTGAAAACTGAAGGATGTAGATAAGGGCTCTCACTTTCAAGACCCACAGCTGTAGGAAAGGCGTATGTGTTGAACAAGAAGGAAGCTGTCACCTCTGGTGCAGTAGTTACTGAAGCTCTTTGTTAATTTCAAAGCCATTTTGTGTATTGTTTGATTTAGTTGCCAGTCTTCATTTATATTCACTCAATTTGCCATGCAACTGAACTTTGAGAATAAGGAGGTATAAACCAATTATGGACTCAAGTTATCCAATAACTCTAGAATTGAGTGTTCTACATCTCATAAATTTGTTTCAATTACTACTGGTGAGATAGTTTCCCCTGGAGTTCTGATTCAATTTGACTGGTCAGACTTCGATATCATTTTGAAAATGAGCTGGTTGTGTACTTATGGGGTCAAGATAGGTCGTGATGATGACTAAGGTTATTTCAAGAAAAGAACAAGGGAGAGAAATATGTTTTATGGTCAAAGAGAGGAAAAACCTTGTCCTTTGTTATGAACCCAAGTGAGCTCTTATGTCAAGGATATATTATGCATTGGTGTCATGCTATTAACATTCAACCTAAGGAAGAAAAAGCAGAAGACATCCCTATAGTTTGTGAGTTCAGAGAAGTTTTCGGAAAAGTTATCGGGACTATTCCGCCAATAGAAATTGATTATGAGATTGAATTCATCCCTGGTGCCTAATCTATCTCAAAAACCTCATATCGTATGGCCCTAACTGAGCTTAAAGAACTATAGATTCCGCTAGATGAGCTATTACAGACGGGCTTTATTAGGCCAAGTGTATCACCATGCGGTTCCCCAGTGTTGATTGTAAAGAACAAGAATGGAACCTTAAGGTTATGTATTGATTTCAAAGACCTGAACAAGATCACCATCAACACCACATACCAATCGCCCCAAGTAGATGACCTATTTGATCAACTACAGGGAGCAGGAGTCTGATCTAAGATTGATTTGAGGTCAGAGTACCATCAACTTAGTATTATATCTGAATACATTACCAAAACCACAATACGGACCATGCAGGGGTCATGATGAATTCACTGCGATGCCTTTTGGCCTAATCAATGGCCCCACGGCCTTTACAGATCTTATGAATAGAGTTTCAAACCATATCTCGCCAAGTTATGGTGGTGTATATAAAGGATGTCTTGAAATACTCCAAAGACAAAGATGAGCATACTGTTCATTTGAGACAATGTTATAGACCTTGAAGGAACATTAATTACATAGTAAATACAAAAAGCATGAGTATGGTTGGAAGCAATGGTATTTTTTGAAAAAATGCAGTTACAAAGTGCTCAAGACCCACCAATGCATTGGGATTAGAAACCGTTTGAATTTAATAGGGAATTATCGAGTTCAGAAAGGAATTGTCATATAGTAGTACCTTATTCCTCCCAACAGTTCAAGTCTTATGGGTGGTACCTTACCCATAATCCAGGTGCACTGAGAAGGGGTACCTTGTGTAATCTATACTGGCCATCAGAGTTTGAAGTATATCTTCTCTCACAAGAAGCACAGTCTACATGAAGCATCAGTTGTGGCAAATCGACTGTCAACCAAGAACTGGAAGTATTGTGGCAGACGCCCTGAATAGGAAGGCATAACATACTGTGAACACTGTAGTGATTACTCAACTGAATTTCTTGAGAGAGCTTGAGGATTTGCACAGTCAATTAGTGTCACACTGGAAGGCAAATGTTTAATTGCTGGTACTTACCTTATAGCCCTCCCTAATGGAGGAGCCTAGAGTGAATCAAGATAGTGATCCTGTGCTCCAAAGAATAAAGCAAAATCTTAAGAAAGCAGATCTTAGAGGAGGCTCATAATACTCGCTATTTGGTGCACCGAGGGGGCACCAATGTGTACACAGATTTGAGGAAATATTTTTGTGAAACAATATGAGAAGAGATATTGCAGAATATTTATTATGGATAAAGGTCTGATTTGCCAAAAAGGTCATGGTAGAATACTAGCACCCCGTAAGTGAATTGAGACCTTTAGAAATTCCCACTTGGAACTGGGATTCAATTTTGATAGATTTTGTCATGGGATTTCCTCAGATATAGTGTCTGACAGAGATCAGAGATTTTAAGCCTGGTTGACATGTACTTCAAGGAGCCTTTGGAACGGGATTGAACTTTAGTAATTCTTATCATCCCGAGCATCTAAAAATATCAATGAATCAACTCTTCTAAGTTGGCGCCTGTAGTACTTCACGACCAATATTTGCATTTGAAGACAGTATGGAACTCCCGGCAGTTAACGTTGTGATAGCACTAGCAGAGAATCCTTCATTAAACATCAGGACAAAATGACGGCAGATATTGACAACAAATCATCCTATGGATCATGAAGATCTTCTTCAACATTGAATAAGGTGGCATATCGCAGAAGACTCTTGAAAGTAGACCATTAGAACCGACAAAAAAGCTATGTTGATAAAAGATAGAGATTTCTAAAATTTTCAGTATATGATAAGTTTTCAGAAAGTCTCACCAACTAAGGGTGTAAGGAGGTTGCGCTGTGACCTAAATGGAGGCCAAGATCTTTTGGATCATATCAGTTCATTGAAAGGTCGAATTTCATAACTTGTCTACCAGATCTACCTGTATAACTCAAACATGTGCATAACATGTTCCGTGTTCTTTACTTACAACTCAGATAGTACATTTCAGACCCTGACCATGCTGTCTTGATTCCCTTACAGTCATTGAGGGTCTTGTGTTTCAAGAGCATCCAATTCAGATTTCGGATCACAGGATTAAGCAGTTAAATTATATTGCCTTGGGCAAATCATACCCCCCAGAAGCTACTTGGGAAACTTAGCAAAAAGTGAAAGTCAGTACTCATATTCATTTGAAATCACCTTGCATGATAGTCAAAGTTCATAAGTTTCGAGGACGAAACTCTTTAAGGGGGAAGGCTGTAATAGCGCGACCCTAAATTATATTTATTTATTTAATTAAGCCATGTTATTCATTTTTTACCTTTTCACATTTATTTATTTCATTGAATTATCACAGTTGGGAAAATTCATGTCAGGCCCCACTTTGCAATTCGAGTTTCATTTACCGAAAATAATTTTTCGGAGAAATTGATATTAGGCCTCCATATTTATGATTTAGAAGATTAAATTATTTTCACAATTATTTTCATGATATTACATTTAATTTCGAGCTTCGGAAAAGCAAATTTAATTAATCGCACCCGGTTTGGTTTTTGTCCAACCCGAGCTCATTTAATCCCAATTCCGGCCCAATAAGCTACTACCTCATTTTACTTGACTAAGTAATATTGTGTGTGTTGAATTTCTATTGGCTTAAGCCCATTTTGCTAGAGTTAATCTTAGCCAAGTAAAGCAATCAAGGCAAAATATTTATGTCAACCAAGTATTTAAGATAAGCATGCAAATCACAAGCAAAGGCTAGCCATCCTCTCTTCTCTCTCTACTCTCTCTCTACTCGGCCTCTCCCTCCCTCCAGCAATGCCACCACTATTCTAGTGGTTTCAGGCCACCAGCCACCACCCCTACAGCCACCAAGTCAGCCACCATCCATTCCCCATACCCCCTCATGCATCAAACCTCCAATTACACTCCTTTATACATGAACAAAGTGAGTAAACCCTAACTTTATCTTGTGATTTTGGTTGCATTTTGGTTTTGATTCTTGTTTTTGAGTAGTAATCATGTTGTTTTGATGCAATCAAGAGTTATTTTGATGTTTTATTGGTTGGATCTTCTTGAAAGAAAGAAAAGATGGAGGTTGTTCATGTTTATGCAAGTTTAGGGTGTAATGATGGATTTTGATTGTTTTAAATGAGATTTTGTGATCTTTGGCATTGGTAATGAATATCAAGATGTTTATGCTGATTTATATAAATCAAAGAGTGATTTTAGTGGGTGGTTATGTGAAGAAAAGCTTGCAAAAATGTGCTGATTGAGCTATATACAGACCCGAAATAGGGATCAATTCGGGATTAAACTGGTATTGTTTGGCACATCCAAAATTCATATTTTTGGTGTAGTGATATCTTGATGAGGTAGCTTTCAATAGGCTCTGGAATTACTCAATTTCGAGTTGTGTGGACAAAGTTATGACCAATTTACTCAAGACTATGCAGAATACATTAAAACTGGGAACTGAACTGGAACAGTAACTTTACGAAAAAACTGGTATTGATTGGGTCACTGAAAAATTGTGATTTTTGGTGTGTGGATAGATCAATGAGTTATCTTTCAAATCCCTTTTGAATCGCCTTAATCCGAGTTCTGTGGAAAACGTTATGGTCGTTTTGCTACAACTGCGCAGATTGGACTGAAACTATGCACGTTTGTGTTCTACCCTAATTTTAGGGACCTTATTGTGGGAATCATACTTGGTGTCTTTAATGAATGTTTTAGTAGACATTATGAGCTTTTTATATTGGGGTTTTACATCTTATTTGGAGGTTGGAAGTGAAAGATATGGATTTTCTAATGTAGACCATCAAATGGTAACATGAGTGAGTGCAGAAATCGAGACATTCGGAAATATTTTCAGAAGTTTCTATATATAATTATGGGTATTGCAAGGAAATTACAAATGCAGTGAGTTAAAAAAGTTTGTTATTGCATAGAAGCATATTCGTGTTTGAGAACCGAGTTAAGTGAGCATGAAAATGAAATTTGAGAAGTGGGCTCAGTAATGACTCAAGTTAGTGTCTATCAGATTTACTGAGGTTATTTAAGCTTTTATGAACCTCACAACACCCTTCATGGTATTGAACCTTCTATTATCCATTTCAGAGGCATTAACCATTCTATTATCCATTTCAGAGGCATTACCCATTCTATTATCCATTTTAGAGGCATTAAACCTCACGCTTTTCATTATCCATTTTAGAAATATCAGAAACCCATATTTCATTTATATCAATTAAAATCTTTTCATTATCACCCCAATCATTTCCATTTGGTCCATTTTACTTCAACTTATTGCATTTCAAGTTCAGTAAACCTAGCTGATTTAAATCAGTTCATTTTGGTTTAACTTGTCTTATATTGAATTAAAATCAGTTTATTATATTGAAATGCACAAGTTATGTATCTCATTTCATTATTCAACTTCTATTACACCTACTTTTATTTACTCAATTATGCGAGTAAGGATCATTTACTGACTACACATACTTATAGTGACATTTATGAAACAAAGTTGAGGCCTAGTCTATCATTTCCATTGTGCATAAGTATTATCAAGTGAAATATCATTTTTAAAGACTTCAGGTACGTTCATTGCCTGTATCTTTAGAAATGACAGTGTATTTATCAACGTTATCATGTTTTGGTAAGTACATCAATGAATCAGTTTACACAATGATTTATCAGTTAATTAGTGACCCCATCAGTTATCATCTATAGGGCATTCGCCCTTGAATTACCCGCGCAGCTTCAGACCAGGTCCCCGATCGGCTTGGCAGGTGTACACATATCCATAGGTCGTAACAGCAACAAGGGGTTCACTATCAGATAATAACTAGCAATGCAGCTTTACATCATCTTATTCACTGTTTTAACTGAATGAATTGCAAAGCAGACCCAACTAGTGTTTTAATGATCATTTAACAATTCAGGAATGCATGTACTGAGCTTCGGCTCACAGTTCGAAATGTTTTTCATGTTTTGTTTTAGGAAAAATACTCAGAGTATTGCCCTCATGCCAGCAAATCAGCTGAAGAGAATAAGTGAAGTAGGGAAATCCAGATGGATCAGAAATAATGCCGTATATGCATACTTTAAGTTGTATTTGGAATTCTTTTGTAGATGAAGATGTAGATTACATGATGAATTAACTTCCTATGATTTATAAACCTTATATTGGTTAACGCTTGATTGTGAATTGATGAGTATATGTGAATGTGTACAATGGAAGTTATGCTTAACTGTGTTATTTATAACACCCATGTTCCAAGCCTTGTCCTTTTGGACGGCGGTAACGCCCCTATCATTGAATTCATCATATTACAATTGAGGGATTTATTATTAAGGAGAATATAAATAGTGAAACATGTTTAATTTGGGGGCGTTACAGATGGAAACGAACTGACAGTCCATTAAAACACTTTGTCATAGGTATTTTGATGGACTGACCGTTCGTTAGACCACTTTCTAATGGAAATTTAAATAGAAAAGTTAGCCCATCAAATGTTAAAAGATTTTAAGGTTTTGTTGGTGGAAGATATGTTGACGGAGACTATTGGCGAACTCCGTCAAAATTTCCATTACTATGAAAATTTTAAAGTAAAAAAAAAGCTTAAAATGTTGAAATTTCAAATTTGAAATTTCAACGTTTTAGATTATAGATTCTCAGTTTTCCCTATTTTCCCCTTATGACAGCTTCTCGTTCCTCCTCTCCTCTCCAATATGTTTATTTTTTTTCTTTTTGCTATGACAAACCAAAGGCCACCGCAATCAGAAATTGAATTAACCTTTATTGACAAAATTATAGCAAATTAAAATTGAAAACAAGAAGGCAAGATAATCCCTTTTGTTGAGATCTCACAAATTCAATTAAACAATCTACATTAGAATGACAAAATTAACATTTTAAGCATTACAATTTTACAAACCAGAAGACATTTTAGATTTATTCCCATTTAAACTCTCTTTCCCCTTCATTCTCATCTTCATCAAATCACCATTAAACATCTACTTGGAGAAACCAAATAATAACAAAAATAAATGAAATGGAAAAAAATAATGACCAAATTTTAAACTCTGGACTTGAAATTTTGGGATCCCGCTTATGAGAAATGTTTATTCGAATTTTTCAGATTCAAAAAATTAAAATTTTGGAATTTTGGATTTGAATTTTTGGTATGGAAAATATGAAATTATTTTATACGAATTTTCAGATTCGAAAATTCCAAAGTCTAAATCTTGAAATTTCAAATTTGAAATTTTGGGATAGAAAATGTGAAAAAACATTTACATGAATTTTTATATCCAAAATTTCCAAATTTTAAAATTTGAAATTTTTGGGATAAAAATAGGAAAAATTTTTATATGAATTTTTACGTCTAAAAATTCCAAATTTTAAATTTTGGGATTTAAATTTTGAAATTTTGGAATCTAAAATGTGAAAAATATTTAGCGAATTTTTAGACCCAAAAACTCCAGATTTTAAATTTTAAATTTTGGCATCTAAAATACGAAAAAAAATTATAAAACTTTTTAGATCTGAAAATTGCAAATTTTAAGTCTGGGAATTGAAAATTTGAAATTTTGGGATAGAAAAGAAAAAATTTATACAAATTTTCTACTCTGAAAATTCCAGATTTCAAATGTTGGAGTATAAAATTTAAAAATTTGGGATCGAAAATATTTATACGAACTTTTAAATTTGAAAGTTCCAAAATTTAAATCTTCAAATTTAAATTTTGAATTTTTGGGATCAAAAATATGAAATAAATTTGTACAAATTTTAAATCTAAAAATTCAAAATTTTAAATCTTAGGATTTTAAGGTTAAAAAAAAAATAAGCTTCTCGAATATGAAATTTTAGATATGAGAACTTATCACAAAAATTTAATATTTAAACTTTCAGATCTGACTTGCCACCCTTCAAAACGTCCCATAGAATTCTAATCTTCATGTACATCAATATTTCCCGCTAATTTTCATGTAGCACCAGAGCAAAGGGCCTTCGCTGATTGTTGCGATTTCGGAGGTTACTTGTAGAGATTTAAGGCTCTCCCTCTCTCTGTATTTGGGTGTGTGAACGTGTAGTTTTTAGGGTTTGTACGATTTGGGGGTGATTTAGGGGAAGCGAGAGAGATAAAGTAGGCGGCAAGAAGAGGAGAGAGGCTAGGGAGTTCGAGAAATGATAGAAAGAACGGAAGGTGGGGCTACTGTGAGAGGGCAAATAGATTTTTAGGTAAAAAAATTTTTTTTTAAAGAAGATTGTGATGGGTTCCATGACAATCACTTACTAGAAATTGAAATTTGCCAATGATTTTGACTGAATTCGTCACAATTTATACAGTACCTTTTTATTTTGACGGACATTCCGTCAAAATTGCTCCATACACTGTTAGAATTTACATTAACTTTTGTGTGCACTGTAAATCCGTCAAAAAGCTTGCCTTCCCGTAAAAAATTGTTCACATTTTTTGACGGCTTAAAATCCGGTAAAAAAAGTCCATCAAAATAGACCTCTAATCTTGTAGTCTAGTTATTATAAATATGTAACTATGGGACAATGCTCATAGATGCTATAAGCCATGTCAGTTGGCCTTTTTATGTAAGTGTGTGGTACCAAAATAAGGTGTATGGTAACAACCAAATTGCCTATTTGTTTGGTTCATATTAACCAACCTTATTCAAGTTAATTTGGTTGATTAATGGCATGTCCTTCTTGGACTTTATAGGTTGCAGACCCCTATATATACGTTTGTGTGACCCATTCAGTTGCATAATGTCTATATGATGCCTTTATTTGTTATGTTGAAGTACACAGGTCGTGTACTCTGGCCATGTGGTCCATACAGTAGATTTCATTTTGTTTTATTTTGTTTTGTTTTGTTTTGGCATGGAGACCGTTGAGACATCTCTTGACCCTTCGATATTTTGAATTTTATGTAACAGGTAGTAGTTAAGCCTTAAAAAGAAATATGAGCAAATTTTAGGGTAGACTATGTTAGTTCTATTTGAAAATTGGGAAATAGGTTAATAAATGACTATACTCTAGATGTTAGACGTCTTAAGATTTTCTAAGGTTGGTAGAAATGCTAGGCCAGGGCTTGGGGTGTTAAAGGTGGTATCAAAGTAAGGTCTGATGACCATAGCTTGCAACATATGAGTCGCATTTGCATTTCTGTAAAGATGTTTAATGTATGCTTGTGTGAACTTTTGATGCATTAGATGCTCCTTCATGTAAAGTTGCATGTCTAGATCTATTACATTGTTTGACCAACTGGTTATTTTGTTAGCTGACGTTTACTTGACTTCACAGGTTGATTGCAGAACAGAGTTATCTACTATCATGTGAATTGAATGACTTGTATTTTCATAAATTAGTAAGAGTTAATCTTCCTAGGAAATATTTTTATCAATGTTTTTTAAAAAGATGATTGAAGCATTGAAATGGTACTTCTAGGCCCACTCTGTTTCCTTCTATTATACGATTTGGCCCTCGGGCCTTATTATAGAGTAAGTAGACATATACAGAAGATGACATAGAAGAGGCTGGAAACCATTTTCTTGTACTCTCCCCACCCACCTTTACCAGATGTGGGACGCCCAAAAAATTTTACTATGGTGCTTGAGGCTTTGTGGATTGTTTAAGCATAATTTTAGAAGTTATATAGTGGTCTTCTTGCATGTCTGGAAAAGTATAGCTTGCAATTGTTTGGACATCAAGAAATATTGGGTACGTTTGATCAGATAATCAAAAACTATCAAGAAAGGAACTAGATCTAGTTATGAGCTGTGGCTTACAAGATTTATGTGTCATCGCCAAGTTATAAATAGCCCAACAACAAAGAATAGTATCATTTCAATCTCTACTAAAATCTGAGTCGAGCTCTCAACTTGCTAGCGCTTTCCAGGTTTAAATAATCACATTATCTAGAGAGATACAAAAACCTTGACGGATAGATTGCATTGCTTTCTTAGGATAAACTGGAGAAGCACGAATGATCCATAAGGAGTGAACAACGAAAAAGGGAAAGTCTCATGTTGTTCTTCCGAACTATTCTGTTGTACTTCTGCTGGTGTATGTTGTATTCCTTTCCACTTGTTGTCGTGGCTGTTACCATTCTTCATCGTAAGGTTGTTGCTCTATGTGAGGTAAGGTGGCTCCATTTGCTTGGTTATTCCTCTATATGAGGTAAGTTGGTGCCAATATTTATGTTAATTTTGTTTTATAATGTTACAATAATGGTTCACTGACTCTTGATTACATAGTTGAAATAAAATACCTACCAATTCGTTAGTCAAAAAAAGCTAGGGTTCATTTGAGACACCAATAAGATTGTCTTTGATGTAATTTTGTATTGATAGTTATGTGATGAGTGTAAATTGTATTCTTTAGTCACATCATCTTTTTCATAGAGTATTGGATGCCGAAGTGTTTTTGCTAACGTGTACTACAGGAACGAATTTAAAACTACTTATAAGTGACAACTAATACCAATGTTCCGATGATGAAATTTTTATGAGGGAAAATTGTAACAATAATAAGTTTTAAGGCAACAGTTTTACAAAATCCCATGAGTAGGCATATGTAGCTGAGTTTTAATTCAACTTTCCCCACTAACATGTTATGTTTGGATCAACTAGCTCAAACACTTTACACCAACCTCAGCTCTTAACCAGTTTCTATTCTCTACATAAAAAAATAAAAAGAGTGAAAAAAGGGAGTGATCCCTAGATCATTTTTTGACATAGAAAAGTGGGGAAGGGTTGGCTCCCATCCGCTTGCCGTAAGGAGGTAGGCAAAGACTCTTGCTTGGGTTTGCTCCTTTCCTCCTTCCATATCGAGTTCAGAGAGAGAGTGAGAGAGAGAGAGAGAGATTAATGGGGGTCATGGTTACGCTTGATGTCAACCGACCGCCCCTTACAAGGAAACATGGCATTGACCATAATACAAAAGAGAAGAAGGTTAAGATGGTTGACGTAAATCCTAAGTTTCCGTCTTTTAACTCCACCACCATCGACCTCACCGTGAAAATAGTAGGACTTGCTAGAAACTCGAGCAAGCTAGATTTTGGCTGAATTTGGCCTATATAGGCTAACAAATATGAAGGAACGGGAAGGATCATGTGATGGGAATGGAATCTCAATATCGCCAAGATCTCAAATCCAACAATCAACCAAGGCACTATGACTATCTCTTTTAGAGTCAATCTCAGACAGTCAAGGAGATTACAAGTTTGAAGCCTGGGCATAAGAACCACATCTTTGTGCACAAGAGACCTAAATTTTAACCATCAAAAGGAAAAACAATAAAATATTTTGTAGGCTTTGAATGCGGAGAAAAACTAAGAATAGTAAAATTATACACCAAGATAAAGGCTAGCACCACTTGCCTAGCAATCCACCATCCTTGTCCTATAAAGAAATTTGATTTTCCAACAAGATTAACGACCAAGGGACCATTCAAATACACCAAGTACTTAAAATAAATAATAAAAAATTAAGAGAGAGGACAAGGTAGCATGCCAATCTATTTTATTTCATAATCAACAAGTCTACCAATTACAATGGAGTACTTAGACATATATAGGTAGAAGACTGGATAGCATGCTTGAAAAGCCATATGAATGAACTTAAAACATAGATTAAGCATGTAAAATTACCTTAAACCTTATGACAAAAGCTAGCTGGACCTAGCTTGGAATCACTGGTCAGGGAAATATCTCACTAAATAAAGGACCTCCATAATCTTATAGCCCAAAAGCTCTCGGGTTAGTGTAGAAATTGCTAACACTTGCTCTTAGGTCATTGCCTTTTAGGCTGTTCCTTCATTTATAATTTGGCAGCCAATAAGACGCCCTAGAGTATTTGTGGGAAATTATTTATATGTCATTATGGCCTTTTAGCATGTTATATGACTTGTCTAGCACCCCTTATTGGTGGATTATAGGCCTAAGTCGAACATATCCCACTTATACATGATGAAGTCTTATTTAAAACAAAAACAAGCATATTTTGTTTGTTGCTTCTTACATTCTACATATTATGTTGGCAGTTGCAATCAACATAATCATGAGATTTTCATATTATCCATATATTAGGAATATATAGCCTCTTCTCTAGTATCGTATGTGAGTACCTAGAAGCAGGTGAGTACTCTATATCATCTCAATCTCATCATGATGCCTCATGACTCATATATTCACAATTATGACCCATATATCATAGCTAGCATGCCGCTGAATAGAAAATGATGGGATTTTGTGAATGATCTTCTTATACTTATGACTTTCTTTACCAAATTCAAATTATTTCTGTGGAAATGTCCCACTAGGCTAAATTAATCATGGTCCTTTGGTAACACACAAACATAATAAATATTGAATGGAGTCTCATGGGGTCTCACATAAATATAATATTTTGACACCTGTTGTTTAAAATGGATTCCCAAATCTACTAATCAACTTGAACTCATATTTGGCTACTTTAAGGTAAACTAGGTAAAATTCAATACACTTATGTGTTGTAGTGAACTTCTATTATTATTAAGGTGAAATTCAATATTTTAAGCTAATAAGTTCTCAAAATTATCCTTGTGACAGTTTTCCTTAAAATGTTGTCCTACTTATGCCTTGATTAATGGAGGCGGTCACCCATGTAATAGGGCCAACAGTATGTTTAACCGATGAACTTTTCGCATTAAAGAATGCACAATAAGCGTCTATGAATAAGAAAGTATATTTAAATATTCTATTAACAAGTGCATGCTAAAGAACATATTTGATATTTACCATATTAAACAATAATCTCTAAACGTTGGAAAAAAGATTTATGGATAACACACCGATGTATGTTATCATCTACGAAGTCCCACAAGCACTTACGTACTCAACATGCACATCCTCTTACTAGGACTTAATCAATGGATCTATGCTCGTATCCCTCGTGGCATAATACTTAATGTTTGTTCTCTTTGTTCGCTTCTATATCATTCACAAAATCCAACTTCATGCCCAATCTATTTCATCTTAGAACACTCCTCAAGGTTCTTGACGCATGTGATTATGTTTAGTGATAGTAAACCACTACGAGAAAATATTAGTTGGTCCACATACCAAATAATCCAAGTATGTCTTTAACCGAATAGATTCTTATGCTTCCAAGGAGAAACCTATAAACTTATTCTATCTTGCTGGCAAGGTAAGACATGACCCGTTGCTAAGTAGAAAGACATACACATATGTTTATTTCCTATTTAAACCTATTGTAATCAATACCAATGTAACCCTTTGGTAGAATTTATCACCTATATGCCAAAGTGCATAATCAGAGGTTCCCTTTAGGTACCTTATGTCTTAACTACCAACCATTGTGCTAGCCTTGAATTCTTTTTACATCTACTTATCGATACCAAGTTTAATATGCACTACATCATGCATTACACTTCTACACACACAAGCAAAACATGCCATGGTAATTAATTCTTTTCTGATCTTGGTTTGATATGAACATCATCATCTCAAAAGTTAGATAATCATAAGGCCCTTCCTTTACTTGACAATTCTATATTATTTCTAACTATTAGAAAGTCATCCATATGTAATAACTTAGCTATAAATTTTGACTCTCGTCTTTATGGTGCAAACACAATGATATTTATCAATCATAATGAAGCCACTAGAGATCACCACATCTCAAAAAAAAAAAAATTGCCAATGTGTTGAAGATAATTTAAGGCCATAATATAACCTCACATTCTAGCTCATGTTTGTGACCTTTTTGAATAGAACCTTTAGGTTGTTTCATTCATGTTTCCTTGCTTAAATCTTCTTCAGGATTGTATTTATACATTTGTATGATGTAACTTAAGGTCTAAACTAGCAACAATAGCTGGATGAAGGTGAATTAGGGTAGATTGCACAGTAAAAAGGAAAAAACTCATTGTAGTTGATCCAATCCTTTTGTGTGTACCTTTTATAGTAAGTTGTGGCTAATATCAACTGTGCAATTAGCCTTACTATTTATAAATCCATTTGTTCTCAAACGATGTTGTGTCCTTCTTGATGGTCAACTAGCGCCTACACTTTATTAGCCTTCATTACTCTAATTTATTTTCCATTGCCTTAATTCACTTGCCATTAGAGAGGATAGAAATAGCATCTTAGCTCTTTTTCCTCGTGCAAGAGTGTCATAAAAGTTCGTTTACCTTAATATCAAAATAACCGTGAGAACTCTTTATGGTTACTTTATCTTAGTAAAGATTCATATAATCTCAAATCATTTTCGTTCGAATCAATTTTGCTCCTACTTAAACCAAAATCAATATTTGAGGTCCCACTTGGGATAAGAATCTGGTCACTTTCATTTGCTTTTGATGATGAAGGTGGACCTTGATGATAAACTTATTCATTATCAGTTAAAATCCTCTCACTTGAATGAAGGGATTTGATTGGGGTTGGAGAACGAAGAGAGATAAGCCTTTGCCTATCTCTTCCTTGTTTGGAATTCCATTTATTATACTATGATATCTATTGATTTGAATTTAGTTGTAGTCCCATTGTCTTGTATCTCAATAAGCACAAGACCTTTCAAGGTGTTAGTGTCCCCCGTAAAGACACTCTTCCTTCTATATTTTGCGCTTCCAAAGGAGGATTTGTGCACATAGGTAGCATGTCCCGAAGGTGTTAGAACTCTCAGGTTGGCACTCGCATCGGTCTAAAAACTCATAGGAGTGGACGTGATTGACTTAATAAACACAAGGTTAAAATCATAAATTGCAATTTATAGGATAAATACTTTTTCCTGGGGAATCATTGATCCTACTATCTCAAGGAGCATTCTATTTCCTCTCTATCCAACAACATTTGTTTTACACATTTATGAATAGTTAGCAAATAAACTATGCCTTCATCACAAAATCCATGAAAATATGCCAACAAATACTTTGTAATTGATTGGGATCTTAACCTCTTAATTGTAATTGATTTTTAGCTAAGCTCATATGTTTCGTAAAGCAACTTATTGCCTTACACTCATATGACTCAAATAGACCTGACCCTATCAATTGGAAAAATGATGAAATGTAGAAGCTTTTACTTTGTTATCACATTCATTGCACCACAAAAGTCCACATGAATCAATTGCGATGTACATACAACTCGTATAACTTTTCTAAATCATTTACTGTTGTTCTCCAACAAAGAATGCACACGAGTGGACTATCCAACTTGCATTTAATAGTGGACATTCTTTTGTTATCTTTTGCATATATTTATGCTAGCCTATATAGCTTGGTCTAGTATGATAAATACTTCACATCATTATAATTATGTGAATAAGTAAATACAGGAAACCAAACTCTTCGATTAGTGAAACAAATATCCAAATCTATTGCAAGTAAACCACTTCTGACAAAAGCAAAACAAAAAATAGTTGTTTCTTAAAAAAACAGAAAACAATTTGGCTTCTACGCCACAAAAATTGTCAATAATATACATGAAGTCAATAAAACTAACATATAAATCATGATTCTGGTGAATCTTAGCTTTAGAAATTTGCAAAGGAGGATAAAACTACAGACATGAAAGTTACTAGAAGGAATTGCCAAGCAACTTCTACTGTTCAGTGCAATCACAAGCATAGTGACCCATTTGGTCACAGTTAAAGCATTTGACATATGTTAAATTATTCTTTCTTCTATGCTTTTCTTTGCCTTGTTGAACACGCTCGAGTTTCTTACTTGATTGCGGCTTGCCAATCTGGTTTCCTTGGCTCTTTCCCTTGGAATCTTTTCTTACATTAGAGGTTTATAGGTGCACTTTTGGATTAACCATTTTAGTGGCCTCTTGTCGTTCTTTCTCTAGATCAAGACATCCCTTAGTGTCCTCATAAGTGATGACATACTCATTTCATTCTAAGATGTTACAAAACATAACGTACATTAAATTCCCAGAAAGTAATTATTCAATTTCTAATTAAAGAGGACATTCCAAACTTGAGAATACTTTAACAAATTCCAACATAAATCAATAAGTATATGGAAAAGGATTTAAACATTTAGGCACAATTTGCATATTAAGCGAAATTTGCAACAACATACTTTTGAGCAATTTTAATATGATCATGCTAAACATATTTGGGTGAAGTTCACAACATTCAAATGTAATTCCATAGGCTACATCATGCAAAACATATTCCCATTATGTTTATATAAATGTCATTCAAACATATAACTCATTGTATATAACACAAAATTGAATAAAAAACCAATATGCCCGGGAATATAAACACAAGATAGATACTTGGAAATATTGCACAGTACTTCGCCCATAATAATGACATCAAACATATATGTGAATATATACTCATAGAAACATTATTGAGAAATAACATATTCTAACGCAAAAGCTATAAATCAAACTTCAAAGATAAAAGTGCTGAACGTGATGTAAAAAAATCTTAGAAGTAACAACCAAAAAAAATGCTCATAAATAAATAAATAAATGAAATTCAGTCGACCCTTCTGGCAAAAAAGTCAAATATAGGGAAATTCAAGGTTTTTTTTAAACAGAATAAGGGGATGTACCAATTTGCACAACCTTAATCATGTCCCCACACATAGAGCTTTGCCCCATCGTCTAGCATGATGACACAGCTTAGAGCACTAATTAGATAACCTCTATAATCTCATAGCCTACGATCTTTAGGGGTTTGTGTAGAAACTCCTAACACCCACTCTTATGTCTATAGCTTTTAGACAATGCCCTTGTTTATAATAAAGCAGCTAGTTAGAGGCCCCTGGGTTGTGGGTAGGAATTACTTAGACACCCTTATGGCCCTTTAGAGCGCTATATGACTTAGCTAGTACCTCTTATAGGTGGATTACATAGCTAATTAATTCTAATTCTATAAAAAAAAGAATAAAGCACCTATTAAACTAAAGTCTCCCAATAGAATTATGCTACAATAGTTCGATTCTTTGTTATGAAAAAGGAAGCTTTTAAGGAGCTTTCCCTAAGAAATAAAACATGCCTTGCTTAAACAAAAGCCAATTGTCAAAATCTTCTTTTCCATCTATATTGACCATTTGATGAAGTCTAGAGTTTTAGCTTTGACTAGTGTGAACCTAGAGTTGACCTTAACTAATCAATTTGACTTTTGCTCAAAAGTGTGGTGTTCAATTATTTGAAAGTTTTAGCTTAATGGGAGGTTTTGATGGGGTTTGATATGTATTAATCTCACTCAATTGATCTGGATTCGCCCTCTAATCCTTAGGGATGAAATCCAAAGACACAAACTTGAGAATTTATTAACTCCTTTGGTAATAGAAATATCTAACTTACATAGAACATTGCCTTTCTTCAAGGTGTAAGAGTTAGAGAAGGCTTTAGAGAGTGTTACAAAGTGACAATGAGTCCTTCTTGGCCTTACGAGCTCACTAAAACTCCTAATATACTTATCATTAGATAATTCATCTTCACTCGTCTATAAGGGATCACATCCTTAAACACTTGATAAGCTATAAGGGATAAAGGTGTCACTTCCTCACTTGTGGTTGGTACTACCCTTGGTAAGAAAATTTGAGGCTTGCTCTTAGTAGTGGCACACTCTACTTGTCTATCTTTTAATACAATTTTCCTTACTTCCCTTCCCTAATTTAATTTTGTGAGGTTTAGGTAGGGGTAAAGAGCTCAACATGACACTACGCCTATTGTACTTCAGCGAATAAGTGCTAGCATGCCCATCTTAAATCATATGATTGTTGTATACTCAATGCCTACCAAGGAATAAATGACATGCGTCAATGGTAAGGACATCATATAGCACTGCACCATAATGAGCACCAATTGTAAATAAAACATGAGCTTGTCGAAAATGGTCACCTGGAGGGCTATTGATCGGTCTAGGATCAAACCAGATCGGCTTGGACCAAAGATCGATTAAGGTCTAGCCTAATGACCGAGGGTCGAACCTATCCAAAGTCAGTCTAGACTGAGACCAGATGGAGATCGGACAGATTAGACCGAGCACCGAGTTCAATTGAAAATAAAAAAGTGGGCTATTGCTGTTTATTTATGGGTTGCTGCTGGCCAGTAGTTCAATTGGCAAAAACCCGATAAATCGAAAACCCTAATTGGAAACGGAGCTCATGGTTGGTGTGAAAGGCTCTGGAAAGTGTAACGTTAATGATCGGCAAATCCCATGCCTGCTCCACCGTCTTGAGCCACAAGGGGTCAAAGTTGTCTCGACAATCATCATGCCTCATCATAATCTCTTTTGATCAAACCCAGAACTCATTCTTGATCTCTGAGAAGATGAAGATGATTAATGGGTGTTACAATTTATGATTTTGACCAAGTGAGCACTGATGAATTATGGGGGAAATGAGATTTTTGAAGGAGTCTTCGAAAATAGCAACGAAAGGAGAAAGAAAGAGTGAGTCTGCTATGGCTATGATTGTGGTACTTGTCTCCTACCACTTCGAACAGTAGCAAGTGAACCACAAAAGCCAACATAGAACCCTAATTTTCTTCGTGTCTTCCGATCTGCCGATCCACCGGTCTAAATCCAGACCACACCGAAGACCGAACAAGGAAAAATACAGAATTGAAGACCAAACTGTATTCACTCGGTCTGGTTAGGTCCAAACCGGTCTCCGAACGAATTCAAGTCTAGACTAAATAATGAACAGTCCTAGTCACCTTATTCCCTTTGTTAAACCATTAGAGGGTGTAAAGAGTTGGATGCACCTTATGAGGCATTTATAGTTTGTTGATGAGTGTCATTGAGGCCACATTGGTACAACTTTCTTCATTAATGATCACCTCACACACCTTGTCTCCAATTGTGCTACTTGAATAAAAGATTGCTCCCTTTGGCTATACTCTAGAGGAATCTCTCGGGCAACATGGATTCTTCAAATTACCAACGTCTCATTAACGTCAAAATAACCAAGGTGGGAGCATTATTCTGTCATTCTTCATCCTCATTAGAATAGTCTTCATGTGCTTAGATCTCTTCTACTTCTCGTCAAACCCATTGTATGTAGGCAATCAGTTTTGAAATGACCATAGTGATGACATTTAAAGTGCTTCTTTCCTTCCAAATTCTTATGTATAGTCACCAAGAAATCTCTTTCCCTTGTCAACTATTTTAGATTGGGGAGATGATGTCTTAATGTTTTTACCAAAGAAGGTTAGGATGGATTTTCTACCCTTTAGTAACTTCTCAAATGTTAATTTATAGAGTAGTAATGAGAGGAAAGTTTAGAATACCTTATTAGCAATAGTGGGTGATGACTCCTTGATGAATGTTGCAAGAAAAACAGAGTTTTAATATTTATAAACCCCAAGTGCAAGGTGTATCGTTGAGTACTTGGGGTGTCGTCCGCAGGGAATTGTGTTTTCAACTACCAGAGTTTACTAGAGCGTCTCAATCTAGGCGTGATCAACGGTGAAGGAGGGGAACTAAACTACGCTACAAATACAGAAACAAGTGACTTGGAATTGTGATTTTACCAATTAGTGAACCAACTAATCAATACGAGTCCTAACCCACCCAAACTACGCTATGAACAAGAGATGGTCGGTTGCACCATCAAAGACCACCCAAGCCCTCTCTCAAGGGTCATGAGCTAGTCTAATTCGTGTAACCACCTACTTTCGTGGGGTTAGTCGAATTAGACCACAAAACTAGCAACCCCGGACCTAGCTCGATTCGGATACTACTTTCGTGTCCCGAACTCGGCCATTCCCTCTCCCACACTAGCAAATTGACCTCACCTCTCAGCATAAGTCAATCGCCCAAAAATATGGATGAAAACCCTCTCAGGCATTTCATCGAACACTTGGCGGGCGTGAAGGAAAAATCTAAGTTCTAGGCATAGATTGGGTATGGTTAGGCCTAGTACAAGATCAATTAGCCATCAAGAGGCTAATCACAACCCAAGCCAATACAATCTACCCACAAAACATCACAAACACAAGGAAACCTAAACTAACAAATAAGAACATAAACTTGAAGAACAAAAACAAAGACAATGAGGTAAAACGAATCTAAATTACTAAATAACATGAATTAGCAACAGAAACTAAACATATAAACTAAACAAAGCAAAAATAAGAATTAAAATGGCAAAACATGAATAAGAACAACAATGAAATAAATAGAGAAAAGGAAGAGGGAAACTTATGCTTGAATTGATCGAAGAACTTGAAATCCACAAGTTTGAATCCCAAAATACAAACTATAATCCTAATTTAATCCTCCTATTGAGGTTTTTATTGACTAAAACGTAAGCTAAAACTACTCTAAGAAATCGCCTGGAAGAACCCCCGAGCGACCCCCCACAAACAGACGCCCGAACGGACTTAAATAGAAAACCGAAGCCGCGACGAATCTGGGGAGGTGGCACGGGCGTGCCATGTGGCACGGCCACACCGTGCCACATTGCTGTGGCACGGTGCCGCCTCCCCCCGGTTTGTCCGGTTTTGCTGTTTTTCTTCGTCTTGTCCCATCTTTGTCCCTTTTCGCGACGTTTGCTTGATTTGGAGTTATTTCCTACAAAACATAAATAAAACAAGGTAAAATCCTATAAAATAAAGTTATTATACGAGTAAAAGGTGGGTGAAAGAAGCACGTAAAATGGGTAAATTTACCGTTCAACACACCCCCACACCTATCTTTTGCTCGTCCTCGAGCAAAATAAAAGAAAAACTAAAGTAAACAACTAACTCACTTTCGTAGGAATCACGGTTGCATTTAGCGTATGCAACAAGCCCTTTAAACCCCTTGGTCACCCCAAGTGGACGAGTAAGGTCTCGTGAGGGTTTGCAGAAGATATACCCACAAAATCTCAAAAAGGAAAAACAAAGAAAAGAGAAACAAAAATCGAAAAATAAAAGTAGCAAAACACAATATATACATGGGGATAAACTGTACACAATCGAATCAACCAAAACCACCTAATAGCTCAAATATCAGTCTGTACACAGGCATTATATGCACTTCAGGACACATCATCCCAAAGAATGGCATCCAGATATAAGCTTTTCACCCCACGACGCATGAGAACATTGAATCCATCCTGGTGCCTAGTGTGCAAGTGTATCATCACCCTGAAACTAAGCCTACCAAAACCAAACTCAATCCCACACAATTGACACAAGCTACCTTTTTGATTGGCTAGTATAGAAAGCAGGTTTCCCCAGTAGCAGTATTGCCTCAAAGGGTAACACCCAGTAGCGCATGCCTCAAAGGGGTACTTGTCATTTCCAACTCTTTTCTTCCCCACTTTCTTTTCTTTCCATTATTATTTTTTTCAATACAAACTCATGTCACGCCTCAAAGGGATACACCCAGTAGCGCTTGAATTTGTTTGTTTTTGCTTTTGTTTTGGAAAAAGAAAGGGGGGTGCCAGCACATATAAAGGGAACTGTGCAGTAGACAATGGGAGAGTCGGTCGTGGAAGACTAAGAATTCAGGATGATGACAATACATGAATTCAGGACAGGATTGCAAAATTACGACGGGCTGTTGGGGTTAGAATTGAGGTCTAAAACGACAGATTGGGGATGAATATCTATCATACACATTATACTTATATACGAGCTAACAGTCAAGGTATCAGGGATCAAGGCTGATCAAAATAGTACAAAACTCCCCTAAATGCAAAAAGAAAAGAAAAATTTGTACAAAAAGGAGAAAAAATGAAAAAGTTATACAAAAATGAAAAATTTTCACAAAAATAAGAAGAAAAATGGGAGATGACCCCACCCCCACACCTAAATCTCACAATGTCCTCATTGGGAGCCGTGAGTCGTCACCAACACACAAAAATAAAGAAAAACAAAATCAAACACAAAAAAAACAAAAATCGACAAAAATATACACAAGCTAATACACTCTCCCAAAAAATACAATTCTCACCCAAAACAACAACACGATCACACATAAATACAAACTAACACCACCAAAAATAAATGTAGACCAATCCAATAACACCACCAATCACAACACAATAAAAATCTACAAAGACACAAAAATGGTGATCATAGCCAATAACGGCTCAACAACATCCAAATTTCACCACAAGATGATCACCAACTAAAAACACAATCCTAATATTCACAACTAAACAAAAACAAAAAGGGAAGAAAAGAAAAATAAAAAGAAGGGGGGGAAGAGAAGAGTGAGAACGAATATACCAGGTCGGGTACGGAATGTACCCAAACTACACCTCGCTAGGACGAGGTTGGGGAAGCGCGAGGAGCATCAGCCACTCCTCGGCGGCGTTCAAGACGCGCATCACCAACTCAGATGCTGTCAACGCTCGCAGAAGTTTATCAAACACTTAAGCCTGCAACTTAGATGAGTGTAAGTAAGGGCACTTAAACAGGAATGCAGAAATAATAATAATAAGTGCTCTTCTAAATTTATCAAATGCCTTAGAAAAATCAGTAGAATAATTGAATGCAATAGGCAAGATGATTTTTCCAGGCATGTCCTCTAGGTATAGACTATAAGGGTCAAGAGAGGGGTCATACCCTCTAAAGGCACCTAGGGACTCCATACAGTCTATCTCATTCCCCTCAAGCATATCATGACATGCAACGAGTGATAAATTATGATACTCAGGGGAAGAGGAGGGTAGTGAACATGAAGAAGCATGAGAAATATCAAGGGGGTTGAGGGATACATGGTCAGTAAGATCAGGACTAGATGAAACTACAGCCACAGCATCCACACAGGACTCCCCCTCGAGAATTTTGTCAAGATCCTGCACCTCACTACAAGTATCGTCTGACTCAAGACAGAAATCATCCCCATCGACACTAGCACCAACACAAAATGTCGCACCTACCCCGAACTCCGTCGACTGAGCTAAAGGGAAAGGTGGATCAGGATAGGTCAAAGTGTTGTCCTTAAATGTGCTAGGTAGGGATGGAGCAACAAGAGGTAGAGTAGGTAAGGGAGGGTCGAGCACATCCTCTAGTCCGGACTCTAGAGGAGGAAAAGACTCACCATCATCACACAGATTGACATTAAGTCTAGGAGCACTAGAACTAGGGTCAATCTTGGATGATAGGTCATACTCCCGCGATTTATTAACAAACTCAGCAAACTCAACTTGATGCTTGTTCATGGCCTCTATCATACTAGAAATTCTAGCAAAACCATCAGCAGAAATACGATAGGGACAAGAAACACTTTCATGGTCAGAACGATGGCAGATCTCACATGCAAGAGGTGTATAATTAGGAATGCAGGGGGATGGGATGAATGAAGTAAATTGGCTAGTCTCAAATTCATAAGTATCCCTAGCCAACCACTCAAGTAATTCCCAAGCTTCATCAACGTTTCGAGCACAGAAATCCCAATGCTCCAAAAGAGCACGGGTCTCACAAGTCACACCCTCATAGACCATGTTCAAAATTTCCCACTTCTCGAAGCAATAACCACAATGAGCAAGAAAAGCATGTAATCTATCATAGTATTGCCAAAACAATTCATGCTCATGTTGAGGGAAGTGGAAAGGAGACATATTTTCTTTTTTTTTTTTGAAATTTTTGATTTTTTTTGATTTTTTTGGATTTTCTAAAGGCCTAGTCTCGAATGCTGAAGTAAACCCCAATATTGAAAAACGCCAATTCCCCGGCAACGGCGCCAAAAACTTGTTGCAAGAAAAACCAGAGTTTTAATATTTATAAACCCCAAGTGCAATGTGTATCGTTGAGTACTTGGGGTGTCGTCCACAGGGAATTGTGTTTTCAACTACCAGAGTTTACTAGAGCGTCTCAATCTAGGCGTGATCAACGGTGAAGGAGGGGAACTAAACTACGCTATAAATACAGAAACAAGCGACTTGGAATTGTGATTTTACCAATTAGTGAACCAACTAATCAATACGAGTCCTAACCCACCCAAACTACGCTATGAACAAGAGATGGTCGGTTGCACCATCAAAGACCACCCAAGCCCTCTCTCAAGGGTCATGAGCTAGTCTAATTCGTGTAACCACCTACTTTCGTGGGGTTAGTCGAATTAGACCACAAAACTAGCAACCCGGACCTAGCTCGATTCGGATACTACTTTCGTGTCCCGAACTCGGCCATTCCCTCTCCCACACTAGCAAATTGACCTCACCTCTCAGCATAAGTCAATCGCCCAAAAATATGGATGAAAACCCTCTCAGGCATTTCATCGAACACTTGGCGGGCGTGAAGGAAAACTCTAAGTTCTAGGCATAGATTGGGTATGGTTAGGCCAAATACAAGATTAATTAGCCATCAAAAGGCTAATCACAACCCAAGCCAACACAATCTACCCACAAAACATCACAAACACAAGGAAACCTAAACTAACAAATAAGAACATAAACATGAAGAACAAAAACAAAGACAATGAAATAAAACGAATCTAAATTACTAAATAACATGAATTAGCAACAGAAACTAAACATATAAACTAAACAAAGCAAAAATAAGAATTAAAATGGCAAAACATGAATAAGAACAACAATGAAATAAATAGAGAAAAGGAAGAGGGAAACTTATGCTTGAATTGATCGAAGAACTTGAAATCCACAAGCTTGAATCCCAAAATACAAACTATAATCCTAATCTAATCCTCCTATTGAGGTTTTTATTAACTAAAACGCAAACTAAAACTACTCTAAGAAATCGCCTGGAAGAACCCCCGAGCGACCCCCCACAAACAGACGCCCGAACGGACTTAATTAGAAAACCGAAGCCGCGACGAATCTGGGGAGGTGGCACGACCGTGCCACATTACTGGCACGGTGGCCGTCTCCCCCGGTTTTGCCCCACTTTGCCGATTTTCGTCGGTTTTCGCTGTTTTTCGTCGTTTTGTCCCATCTTCGTCCCTTTCCGCGACGCTTGTTTGATTTGGAGTTGTTTCCTACAAAAACATAAATAAAACAAGGTAAAACCCCAAAGATTAAGTTATTATACGAGCTAAAAGTGGGTGAAAGAGGCACGTAAAATAGGTAAATTTACCGTTCAACAATGAATCTAGAAAGTTCAAGCTCGTTCTCCTTATTCAATCCAACCCTAATTTGCAGTTGTTTAAATTCCCAAATATACTCCACTTTGAGATTCTTTTGGCTAAGGGAGGTGGTTTTGAGGTGGTGTTACTGCTTGTATGATGATCTTATGAATCTCTTTTTCATGTGCTTCTTAAGCTTGGACCAAGTTTTTATCTTAGACTTAGCCTCCCCTCCCTTAAGACAACTTCAAGTTCTCATACCATAGGGATGCTTAGCCCTTCATCTTGAGGATAGCTAACTTGAAGGACTTCTCATTGTTGTATCCCTTGAGTTCAAATATCCTTTCAATAGATTGAAATGAATCTAGATAGTTTTTCAGGTTGTGATTACCAAAAATTTTTAGCACTTCCACTTTAAGGTCTCTAAGCTCATCCCTTGGATGCCTTTTTCTCTTCAGTTCTATATCCTCATTATCACGGTCTTCACATGTGGAGGAGTACACAATAGCAATTGGGATCAAACCACGCTGCTAATTGTATGATGTTCTTTTAATAGACATAAATTATTTTGCATGCTTAAGCTCTCTTATATGCCTTCTTACTTGCTCTCAAAGTTTAATGATTACCATATTTCTCCTCATCACATTTAGCTTGCCTAAGGTAATGCCCCTATAATAAGATGGATCTCTTTCATTAGCCATGATCGATTGCTGTGAAGGTGGTGAAATAAAAGTTAATTCTCAGTAACTCCTCAAAAATCTCATATTTCTTTATGTCTTTAGTAGTGTGGTGAAATTTAGTCTTCGTTTTTATTCAACCATTGGTGCTTTGCCTTTAGAAGGTTGAAGAATAGGTTGATTAATTTAGGTGGTGGCTAAGCCTTTATCAAGATATATCCCTTTTGATTTTATTTTGTTTTATCATTGTCAAAGTTTGATTCAAATAGAGATGTAGAATTGTGGGTTTTATTCTCTTTCTTGGTGTTTCTTATGGAAGTTTGATCTTCATCATTAACTTGGATCTCTTTATGAAGATTATTCCCTTTATTTGGCCAAGGGTTTTCTCATATAATTCAATTGATATTAGAGCAAAAATATCCTTCTTGTTGGGTAAGCATCAAAACTTTCAGTCTTTGTGTTTGAATTGTTTCATCTAATTTGTTTAGTATTTTCACTTTTAGATCTCCCTCTTCAAATCTCCTTATTTAGTACACAAATAGCCTAATATATTCTAGACACAATCCCCAACCTCAAATATAACCCTAAACTTTACAATGAAAGAAAAAAAACCTTTAAAAACATACAACTAGAAATTTGGCACTAGCACGCAATGCCACTTGGCACGCCCGTGCCAAAATCCTGCACTTTAGAATTTTGACCCAAAATTTAGGATAAACACCCCATGCCACCTTCCTGACCTTATTTTCTACCCGTTCTACCGTAAGCACGACAATGGTTCCCTATTTTGGACCTTTTACTATCTTTTCACCTACAACCACTACCAATTGTGGTCAATAAGGGCAATACTTCTCATTCAACGACAAGCCCATGAGATGAGGTGAGATACAACCATTATTGAACTTCATGAGCAAGTGAGAAAGCTCACTAGGCACCTGGAACAAGTGAAGGGATCTGGAGAATGAAACCTTTGCCATTAGGAATATGATGTCAATCATGTTTGACATCACATACTCATCCTCTTATGAAGACTTTGGTGATAAGGAAAGAGGAGTTAGAAGAAGAAGGCATATAAGATATGACCTAAGAGATGTCAAGGTTGAGGCATCAGATTTTAACAGGCAAGTTTAACCCAGAGAACTATGTTGATTGGATCCAAGCTATTGAAAGGATCTTTTAACTCAAAGAGTATAATTCACAGAATTCCTTCAAGTTGGTTATCCTCAAGTTAAAAGGGTACAACTCTCCTATGTATGAGCAATTGAAGAAGAATAAGGTTAGAAAAGCTAAATCCAAAATCAAAACTTGCTCCAAGTTCACAAAGCATATGAACAAGGGTTTCCTACCATCCTCCTATAAATAAGAACTCCACCTCAAGATTACCTCTCTTAATCAAGGGAATCTTAAGGTGGAAGAGTATATTAGAGAGTTTGAACACTGCCAAATAAGGGTTACTTTGCATGAAGAACACGAGCTCAAATTATACATGGATAAGAGCTCCCTTAAAGCTCTCATTCAAATGGATTCTGCACTAGTCCCATTCTTTGAAGAAATTATAAAGATTCAAGTTCAAGTTCAAGAAGGAGAGGATCCTACAGAGGTTCAAGAAGAGGCTAAGGAAGAAAATGGGACCACTTTAGACCTTAATTAGAAAGGGGTTGAAACAAAGCCTACCTTAAAGGTTATACAACGTATTGTCCCTCGATCTCATGCTTATCCTCTCAATTATCTCAATTTGGAATTGAGGTAAGCGTCACCAAGCAAGCCTAATTTTCATTCTCAATGAGCAAGTTTAGAAGTGATGCACTGTATAGGATGTTTCCTTTGAGTGCTAGTCATGTTTTCCTTCTTGGATTATGGATGTTTGATTATTATGCAAGTTGTCACATTCATGATTCCTACAAATACCAAGGGTAAGCATTAGCATTTGCTTCCTTATTCCCACCTCACAGATACAAACCAAAGAAAGGGATTTGAAAAAAGCATCCACATGAGTGAAACATGGAATAAGAGAACCATTAGTAAGGCCCAGCCTCTAATTACTTGACTCTTAATTGAACAAAGTAGAAATGAGGAATTAAAACCCCTACATCCATTGCATTAATTAACCTCAATTGATTTGGGAATATGCTTCCATTGTTCATTGATCAATTTTGGGATGAAGCCTCTCATGGTGTGTTCCCCATTGAAGATTGTCATGTATCCCTTGAAAGTGATCCTTCACAAGTCAATCCTATGAATGATGAAGGGAATATCTTTTAGATGAATTATGATGAATAAATTGAAATTTTAATGAGGTTATAAACATTAGAAAAATATTTCATGTCTTTAGAGTATCTCCTAAATCCTTTAACGACTCATATATGCTCAAGAAGGCAGGTACTCTTAGCACAATGAGTGTCTTAAAACTTAATGAATGTAGCCAGTTATCAAGATTGGCATACATAGATTACAAATAAAAGGATTTGAGGTAAAATATTTTTAAATGATGGGAGTTGATGTAGAGCAAACATGAAGGATTGATGTACTCTTCCAAGTAAGGGCTTTGAATTAAGTGGGAATAATGTTTACTTTTGTAAGTGGGGTTTAAGGACTTGCTCCTCTAAGGTCAATGTTGGATTACGACCCTTCAAAAGCCTAATCAAGCCTAGGAAAGGTGGTTAAGCAATCGGTAGCCTTAAAAAAGGAGCTTAGCTACTCTATTTTCCATAACCACTTCTTCAGCTAATTGTCATATTCTAGGTAGAATATCTTTTCTAACTTCTAGCTTTGTTTTTGAATGGGAAAATAGGCTCCAATTATGGGAAACTACCCATGTGTAGATAGCCCTATATGTCTATTTTCCATTAAGATATACAAAGTTTTCAGATTCCAAGTATCAAGGGATGGGCCTTAAGCCAAGCATGGGTCAGTGGAGGTTTGTAATTGCAGGGTTTTAATTAGGAAATTAATTGGGCTAGGAAATGGGTGAATTAAACGCTAATAGTCCTTCAAAAGCTGAAGCATCTCCCAGAAAAATCTCCCCAAACTCGTCCATTTGAGGTGAAGATGATGCCGCCAATCTAGTGCATTTGCAGCCAATTCCAACTCAGCTTCTATTCTTGTGGTCGCTTTCTCATTATACAACTAACTAGGATTTCATTGGTCAATTTCCAATCCTATTGGTTAGTACACGGCTTGGGGAAGGGGGTGCTTTACTATTTACTAACTTGATCCATTGTGATATTTTTAGATTTGGGTTAATAAAATGAAACCTTGATGCTTATTATCTCCTTAAAAATCTCGTATTCCTTTATCTCTCTAGTGGAGTGGTGAAAAATGAGTCTTCTCTTTAATTCAACGTTTTTTGCTTTGGCTTTAGAAGGTTAAAGGGCGCGTTGATTAATCTTTGTGGTAGCTTAACCTTTATCCTAGATATATCCCCTTTGATTTTATTTAATTTTATCATTGTCCAAGTTTGAGTCAAATCAAGGGGTAGAATTGTGGGTTTTCTTCTCTTTCTTGGTTTTTCATATGGAATTTGATCTTCATCATTCACTTGGATCTCTTTATTTAGATTATTGCCTTTATTTGACCAAGTGTTTTCTTACATGTTCACTTTGCCTCTGATTCCAACTTGATGAGGATGAAACCAGAATTTCCTAAGATGTCAAATCAAATAATCAGCCAAGGCACTCGAATTCGTTCCTCCTTGGAGTCAGTTCCAAATAGTCATGGAGATTGCAAGATGGAAGCCCTAGAATAGGAACTAGAAACATGATAAAAACTTCTCATCAAATATTCATCTACAAGATACCCAAAGCTTTAACCATCAAAAGGAAAAAGAATATCTGTTTTGGTGGGTTTTGAATATGAATAAAAAATAAGAACAGTAAAAAGATATGCTAAGATAAAGATTTGCACCACTTGGCCAGCGATCCACAATCTTTATGTTATAGAGGAAGTTGGTTTTCCACCAATCACAAAGACTAAAGTAGAGAATTTCATAAGCATTCAAATACACGAAGTAATTGAAATAAAAATAAACATATAGAAGAAAGAAAATGCATCAAGCCAATCTATTCAATTTTATAATCAACAAGTCTACCAATTACAATGGAATATTTAGACATTTATAGCTAGATAACTTGATAGAACCTACCTAAGTTATAAAATATGCCTAATGTGAACAAAACAATTATTATGGAGTAGTGGCCTACAAATTAAGCACTAACTTTAACCAATAAGATGCTTGTAATGATTACACTTATCCATTATAAAAAAGAAGTAGCTTAACATATTCCCTAAGAAATAAATGATGTTGTGTTTTAAAATAAAATGATGCCAACTTCTAAAATCAACCTTGCCATCTAAATTGGCTGATTAACCATGCCAAGGCTTCACCTTTGATTGGTAATCGTGAGAAGTTGACCTGACTTTTCCAGTTTGATCACTTTGGCTTTTGATTGAAAGTGTAGTTTTGGCATCATTTTGAGGTTTTAGCTTGATGAAAGTTTTAAATAATGGTGGGTGGGTCATGTGAAGAGATGTAATTTGTATCACTCTATTGGCTACGATGGCCCCGGTAGGTACAAGGATTGATGTCGATGGTTAAGAGTAGCATAGGCCAATGAGGTTTTGCAATGAGGTGGTCCATTTCTCCAAATCATAACTAGTTTCTGGATCTTCTATAAGTATTTGAGGTAAGTGGTTCTCTTTTTCTCAAAAACCATAAAAATTTCAAAAATTACAACAATTCAGATGCATGCTTGTGGAGGAGGTTGGATAGCTCTGGGAAGCAACTGAATCGGTTCATCTACCTGTAATTTTTTAGTTTATTTCCTTATCTTAAATTGAATTATTGCATGTTAGATTACTTAATTTGAGTATTAGCAAAACAGAGGTGGAGCAAATACTTTTCATGGCTCAAATACCAATTCATTTCTATAACAAAAATATAAAGTATACAAGGGTACTCTACACTTATATTATGAAATTTCAACATGTGTTTTTTTGGCTTGTGATATTGTGCTTGGGGTTAGTGGGTAAGTGAACTGATAAAAGGGTGATGTAATTGATGTTCTATTGTCTACTTATCCCAAATAGTGAAATTTAATGTTATTTGTGTGATTTTGATTTATTTCGGTAAAAAAAAAAAAAAAAAGAGATAGAAAGGGAATGACGTATATTGTAAGGACAACATGAAAACCTTTACAGTGCTTTGGATTTCAATTGAATTATGGAACTTGAACTTTGATATAACAAGGAAATGGATTTTATAACCAAAAATAATTGTATCGAGCGTCTTGATGTTAAAGCTAAGCTTGAACAAATTAGGGCTTGTAGAAAATAAAATCAATAGGAAAGAATAGCAAAATTAGTGTTATCTTGATCTAGTAAAAATTCACAGTAGTGGGAGTTCTGCTTAAGCGAATGGGTTCAGCGAAGGACTGATTAGATCTAATCAGTTATTGACAAGGGTATTATACGAGTTTCAGGTGATGTGAAAGGCATACAATAGAACATACATAATCGAGAGTAATAGTTTTTTTTGGGGGGATATGACAGAGAATTGTGTTAGGATTGGTTAGCATTTGATAGTAAGTAACAAGGAATCACAAATATGATAATAACAAGATAAATGGAACAAGCACAAAGATTTACATGAAAACCCTAAACAGGAAAAACTATGGGCAGTGACGAGTAAGAATCTATTGTAGTGATGGAAGAGTATAGAATTGATCTCAAAGCAATGTGTCCTACACAGAGATTAATAAGTACAAACTCACTCAGAATGTTCTCTCATAAAACAAGAATAGTAGAATTAATAATTGATCAAAGGAAAGAACAACCTTTTAGATGCTCAATGATACTTGTATTCTTTATGATCCTTGAGGATGATTTTGGAGTGCAATGCTATACCCCTTATAAAGTAATCAGTAGGTCAAGATCAAGGAAACCCTAGCATTGTTGGCACCGCATATCACCACGGATTGTGGTCAAGACCATGAATGGTCCATGGTGGTCTCTGGAAGCAGAGGCTAAAGCGCATTTGGGTATGAACCATTTCTAAGCCCTCTGTGGCTCTGTGGAGAATAGAATTTAGGCCACTAAACCCAACGATCTCCACCTCGGACCAAATTCATCATCATGAGCAAAGAACACCGCCAAAGAACCCCAAAGGGTGGAGCACCGTATGGCGAAGCATCAAAGGGCAATCAAACGAATTGAATGCTGATTGAGTTAAAGGGATGCTTAAACATAACACCAGGAAGTGATTTACATGGACTTTTCTCCCTCATACAGTCTAACCAAATATGACACAAATGAGTGAAAATGCCATTGGGAGAGGAAGGAGAGGCAGTAATAGAACCTGTCATAGTAGATTCTCATAGGGCATTGGGACTTCCTTGCCTCAAACCCTTTAATAAAATCCGAGTGCCCTTGGAAACCTTCGGAACTCCACCTTTACTTGATTGTTCACCTCTTGGATTCAAGGGTGCTTAAAGAAATGAGGTTACGCATCAAATCTGGAACTTGACGAACATCTAATAAAGTTCTGATAACACCATTATGGGTCTTGATTATAATAGTACTGATTCCAGTGACATTATATTGGGCATTGCCTATGAGAACAACACTTAGCCAAAGGTACTCTTGTTACCCCCTCTAAGCACATCAAGGAAATCTTGTTATAGGGTAACAATGATACTTTATCCTTTACAGATGTCAAGGCTAACTTCGGGCATAGAAAACATCTTCTAATAATAGCAGCGTTAATAATAACAGAGTTTACACTCTCTATATCAATAATAACAGAGTTAAAATCATTCAGTTGATTGTGGAGGGAGTACCTTCTGCCATGGAAAACATATACAAATGGTTTTTAAGAAAGATCTTGTTTGCAAGACTCTTGGTCAAGTATAACATCTCTAATCCAAGCCAAAGATCAGTCGTAGTGGTGTTGTCAAGCACCTTTTTGGAGGATAAGATGTGCTAACCAAAGTTGAATAGCCGCAAGAGCCTTCTCATCTAGCTCCTCCCATTGCTTATTGGTCATGGAAGTAGGCTTCCTAGCTTTGCCACTAAGAGCTTTCCTCAAACCACACTAGGTTAGAACAACCACCATCTACACCTTCTAGATATAAAACTTATATTGCCATCGAATTTTGGAATATCAAATTTAATTACTGTTCTCATCCTATAACCTGTGCTCTGATACCACTTACTAGGATCTATTAGAATTTGATTGTAAACAACAAGGGATCACAAAACAGGATAATAACAAGATTGAGAACAAACACCAAGATTCACTTGAAAAACCCTAAACAGGAAAAACCACGGGTGGCGATGAGCAAAGAATCTACTATGATAATGGGAGAGTATAAAATTGATCTCAAAGCAATGTGCCCTAAGAAGATATCAATAAGTGATTACAAATTAACTTAGAATGCTCTCTCACAAAACAAGAATAGTAGAATTAATAGCTGATCAAAGGAAATAACAACCTTCTGGATGCTCAATGATGCTTGTGTTCTTAATTATCGTTGAGGATGATTTTGGAGCCCAAGACTAGGCCTTTAATAAATCAATCAGTAGGTCAAGATTGAGGAAACCCTAGTGGTGTTGGTGCTGCACATCACCATAGATCATGGTTAAGACCATGGACGGTCCATGGTGGTCACGGAAAGTAAAGCCTGAAGCGCGTTTGGCCATGGACCATGGCCAAGCCCTCTGGTACTCCATGAAGTATAAAATTTAGGCCACTAAACCTAACAAATTGTCAATTGAGAACTATAGGTATTGTTAAGGAGGATATTTAAGAAGCACACTTTAAAGAAAATGGTCCGTAAGGGACTGTGCACAAGCATGTTATGAACAACACATTCTTTCTTACTTTCTTGAATTCTCAAATCACTGCTAGGGAGGTTGTAAGTAATATTAAACTTTTCGTAGATCTAAGTAAAATATTGCTTTTTGACTTCTTTTGTTGGCAGTTTCTAGACGATGTGTAGTCCTATGATATCTCGTTGATAGTTATGTTGATGTAAACTACATACTTTAATTTATAATAAAGTTTGAGTTATGTAGTTTCAAAGTTTGTAGAAGAGGCCTAAAGTTATTTCTTAAAATTACTATTTAAAATGTTTTAATTACTATGGAAGCAGGTCAAGGCTAAAGAGTGAAGATTCTTTAAGTTTGGGTGGAACTCACTATTTTGGAACACAAACTTGAATGCTCGACGGTTTGAGGCCTTAATTCAGTGATGGAAATTCATGATAGCTTTGATTTAGAAATAAGTTTACTCTCATGTGTGAGATGCATTAGTTCAAATAGAAAGTCATTGACTGATGGTTCAAATTTGAGGTGCTCTGTAGCTTGACATCTTTTTAATTAAGTGGTCAAAACTAACATTAGCCCTAATAAGAGCTATCTTGATTACTGAGGACCCCACATTCTCAGGAACTAGGTGATCTAACGGAGTACAAATGCCCCAATATTAGTGTTGTGTGCTAAGTGACAGTCTTATGATGAAAACATGAAAGAAAGGAAATGTGTTTTTTCCTAGTTTCTTTTGCTTAATGTTACAATTGACTTGAGAATGTGCAAACTTGCTTTTGACTACCATCTTACGAGATTTCTATTGCTTGGATGTTTACTTATGGACAATAATGCATAAACTTACATTTTACGGCGCTTTCTAACTAACTTTTCTCGTAGAGCTCATGCTTAGAATTGGAATTTGTTTAATACGTTTGATGGTGGCCTTCTTTAAGGTTTCTTACGTAAAATGTTGAATGTCAATTCCTTATACTCGTGCATACCAAGAATGGTTTTTCTACAACTTAGTTATGTAAGTGACTAATCGCAAAAGCGTAGAAATATTTTATACGTGTGATTACTACATAGGTGTGTGGAAAATGTTTTGGATTTTAGGAGCTCAAAACTCTCTAGTAAGCCATGGTTTGCTTACCCCCTGCTTTCCCTTTTTTTTGCCAGGTGCAGGTATCAAATAGTATTGACTCATTCTTTATTTCAAGTATTTCTAAGCTTATTTAGAATTTTTAGATGCATCAATGTCCCCATATTGTAAATATGTAATTATTGGAAAATGTTTGTAGATGTTACAAGTTATACCTATTAGCCTTTTCGCATGTGTGTACTTGGTAAATTAGATTTGTGGTACCAGTTAAGTTAAGGTTTTGTTTGGTTTGGATAAATCGCCCTTATTCTGGTTAGTTTAGTTAATTCAGGAATGACAAGCCATTCCTAGACTTTATAGGTTGAAGTTAAAAAATAAGGAATGCAACCCCCTTTATGCCCCAAGTGTGTACCACGTTGAGATGCATCATTCCTTTGTGATGCCTTCCTTTTATTTTGTTTAGATATATAGATCATGTGCTCCACGATTGTGGTTTATAGAGTAGTTTTTTCCCTAAATTTAGGCGATTGAAATGTCTCTTGCCATTTATATTTTGAATTTTATGTAATTATTGTTATTAAGGTTAAATAAAATGAAACATGGCCATTTTTATGGTAGACTATGTCGATTTTATGTGAAATACGGGCAGTAGGTAATCAATAAGTACTTTCTAAATGTAAGAGCTCTTAACATGTTTTGCTTCAAAAGGGAAACAATAACCCCATGTTTGGATGCCAAAAGTGTCCTATTAAGCACTCATAATCACAAAGTTTTTACTCGTAATCAGAATTATTTTTGGGTTTTATTTAATTTTGTGATGTTATAAGAAATAAAGATTCAATGAAATAAAGGGCGTAAAAGACATGCAAGAAGAGATGGAAACAAGAGAATACAAGCCAAGCCAAGCTAAGTCGCACATTCATAACATCCTATTCAATTAAAATAGGAAAAAGCGCGAGTCCATTTACTTGATCCAGTAGCCTATGAGAAAGAAAAAGCGAAAAGAAAGAAAGTTAGCCATATGTTCCCTATCGGCCCTGCCCAGCAGCAACCTTTGTGTCTCCTTGTGGGCCAATCTGAACGCATGATCCACGACCCACCTAGCCACCCAATGGCAACTCAAGCAGTCCAACAGAACAAGAGAGGCGATTAAATTTATGCAAACATGTGATATTTTCTAAAATTTTTAAGTTATTGGAAATTGGGTGGAATTAGGAAAGTCGAAGATAATTGCTTGGAAATTAGAATTCTAGTATAATTAGCAAAGTTTGAGGGGTTGGCACTAGTACAAATAGGGATGCTTGGGGGTGCTTATGAACCATTAATTTCTTTCCAACTCTCTTATAGCATTGGTTTTAGAGTTTGAGAGATCATTAAAATTATAGAAATTCTTCCAAGTTGAATTTAATGTCAAATTCTTGACTTCTTGTTCTAGTTTCAATTTTTCTGGTTCTAGTTTTAGTTTAATTTTTATAGTTCTAGTTTCAATTCAAAGTTTTCTATTTTTAGTTTTAATTCGAGTTTATTAGTTTCAATTTTAGTCTTCTCAAAAATTCTTTTTCATTAAAAGTTTCAATCTTTATTAATCTTTTCGAGTTGATGGTTGATATTGAAGTTTCAAGCTGATCTCTCATTCAAGATTTAAATTTTTTGTATAGTAGTCAAGGTAATTGCTTTCTTCTCTCTTATAGTTTTTATTTTAATTTCATGAATTGCATTAGGGTTTTGTGAGACTAACTACAATTATTGGAAATTAGTTTTAGTTAGATTATTTCCGATTATTTTCAGCTCAACTCTGTGGGTGACCCATAAAGTGCTACAACAACGGCTGTGCACTCACGTGCAGCTTATTTTTACAGTTCTTGAGATACAACAAATTTTTGGAGCTGTTGTTGGGGGTGGTGTTGAAATTGACTAATAGTTTTAATTGTCAATTGCTTTGAATAGTTGTACTAGTAATTTAGTTTCTTAGTAATTGTCTTAATTGCCTAATTTATTTGCTTTGATCAGTTAAAATTTGGTTCTTTTTTTTAATTCATCCATTTTCCTAAAAATTTTTTATCTTTATTGCTTTCCAAAAAAATTTAATCTTTGTTGGTTTCCTAAAAATTTGATCTTTAGTTTTTAGCTCTTAGTTTATGTTCTGTTTTGTTTTAGTTTAGGTGGCATTTTTCATTTTTGTTTAGCTTATTTTCTATTTTTTTGTTTTGTGTGTCCAAAACAAAAAGGAAAAGAAAATGATGCTTGTGCTTTGTGTTTGTGCTTCTTTTTAGTTTTTTGTGCTAGGTTACTTCTTATTTTTTAAGTCCTTTGGGTCCTTCTTTTCTTTTGGTAATTTTTTGTTAGTTTATTTTGTTTTGTTAATTTAATTATTTAACTGTCTTGTTTTTGTTTTAGGAATTAGCTTTGAATTAATGTATTAGAGTCATTGATTTTCCCCCTTAAAGAAAAACAAAACCTACAAAAATTGAAATAAAATCGAAAATAAAAAATTTAAAAATTGTTAAAATTGAAAAAGGAGTTTCAAGAATGGCAATTTTTAATTTCCCACAATTTGAGCATGAACCATTTTGGAGTTATCTATTGAGACTTAACAATTATCATGCTCAGTTGAACCAAAGTTTTCAAAAATGGAAAATTTGTGAAGTCATTGCCGTAAGTCTAAAAGCTGAATTTCGAGGTCATGTTAAGTCCATGTGTTGTGGAGGTTATTTGTAGGATTATTGTTGAGAACTCAGGATGAGGTTTGGGATTTTTTGAAAAGTTAGCGTTGGACGCTTATGAGTTGAACAAGCTAGAGGGACCTTAGGATACCTTACTCATGGTGAGTATGTTTTTCCTGCTAATCCTCACCATCAAGATCACTTTATAGATTCATATGACCATCAATATTGCTCTTGTGTGCGCCCTATTTTGTGTGGCTATTGCAAGTCTTCTAATCATAATGCCTGTAATTGTCGTTATCATGATTATGTGAGTGCTATATGTGCAAGTCTTGGGAAGACAACAAACAAAATGACTGATAAAATGGTAGAGACTATGAAAGAGAGGATTGTTGAATATTTTCACTGTTTCAATAAGAATAGGGACAAATATAGTGAGTCTGACTCTAGTTTAGAATCTCTTAAACCTGAAGTTAGTCTTTTGATGATTTTGAGCCCTCTTATCTTGCTTGATTTGATTTACATGATGATATTTCTTTTCCTAGACTGGAACAAGAAAGTGACCACTCTGTATCTCTATCCCGTAACCTTAAACCTGAATTTAGCTCATTAGAGATGTCACTAAGGATGTCCTAATTTCTACTGACCCACCTGTCCCTTTTAATGACTCTTTTGAGTTTGAGGAGGGTGAAAAATTAGAAAATGCTAGTGAATTAGATATGAAAATCACAACTGAAGATGAGGACCATGATATAGATAAGTCAGAAGATATTTGCTCACGTGAGACATGCCAGGGAGTGGTTAAGCCCACTAATTTAGAATTTCATGACGATATTCTTTGTGTGGAATATGAATCTTTTTCATATGAGCTTGATGAAAAGGTCTGGATGTGGGTTTTTGTGTTAAATATAAATTCTTTTCTTTTGACCCCATCATCAACGACCATATCCTCAATAAATCTAGGTCTGAATTCTTATAGTCTAAGAACTTTGGGCCTATGACTGTTAATTTAGACTAGACCATACAACATATTGCAATTAAAGGACTTATTGACTTGGAATCCACTATTTTACCTGACAGTTTGTTCATAACAATCAAATTTCTAGGCCAAGGACCCACTTGCTGGCTAAGTTTGAGTATATCTCTTTGTTTGACATATGGGTCCAGCAATTTGATAAAAGTTGAAACGTGCCCTCAATTGTGTTGCGATGACATTATGGATATGCTCTATTTGGTACCAAGTCTCTTGTCACCATATATATATATATATATATATATATATATATATATATATATATATATTATATATATATATATATATATAAGTGAGTTCAAATGCTGCAGTCACGACACGTGTCCTGTTAAATATTTATGAAAATTTTATTTAAAAAATAAAAATTAAAACAACATGTGATTTCAAATCATCATAATAAATAATGTCTTTTGAACTACTTCAATAAAGAAAAAAAAGGAAATAAATTACAGATATTTTAATATTATTCTTTTTCTCAAAATTTAAATCATAATATTAGTTATAATATTTCTAAAAATATTTCAGCTAAAATTTAAAAATAGCCCGTGCATAGTATAGGTTTAAAGGCTAGTTTTTATTGTGTTTATCCTGTTGAGAGTTGTTCTTATTTATTTCATAAACTGCTATGATCTCTAATGGGTTTTGATTTCAGTAGCAATCTACAGCTTGATAAGGAGTTGCTAATGCTCTATGAGCCTCTATTTGAACGGATTTTAGGAGGCTATAACTTAGTTGTAATTCTGCACCTGACCTAATATTATCATTGTATCCCTTGTATATTGTGTATACAGTATATTGTGTCTTTTATGTTATTATTTTTTTAGATGCTCATTTTCCCACAAGGTGGACATTGTGTGATCTTGGTGTGGGCGAGGGAAAGCTATGCTTTAAACTTCCAAAAAAGAAATAAAAAACAAAATGGGAGAAATTCTTAAAAAACTAAAAAGATTTTCTACTTTTGTGTGATTTTTGGAGAATTGTACCATCTTGAGTAGCTATACCCCATTGTGACCTAGTATTGGTCTGTATATAAGTGTAGTGTGCATGATAGACCTTAGATCAAACTGTGCCGCTCTGCATCCAATTCTAACCCTGTTATTCTATTATAACATGGAGTCTAATCCTTATTTACATATCATCATTATCTTAGGATTTTAGGCATTTATGATTTGATTCTTCCACTTGTCTTTTTATATGGCAAAAAAAAGAGTTTAAAAAAATGTAAAATAAAAAGACAAAGAGTGAGGAATGACAAGTACCCTTTGAGGCATGTGCTACTAGCTGCTAGCATTTGAGGTAGTATTGCTACTGGGAAGCTTGCTTCCTGAGTCAATGAGTCAATAAAGTAGTCAATTGGGATTGAGTTGAACTATTGTGAGCTTAAATCCTATAGTGATGGTACACTTACATACTGTGCACTAGGATGAACTCACTATTTTGATGGTTTGTTGGGTGAAAAATTGGTGTATAGGTGTCATACTTGGAGACCAAGAGTGTCGATGTGTACATTATGCTTGTGAATAATCTTATATTTGGGTTGCAGGAGTGATTTGTTGGTCAAGTGTATAGATTTCCCTTACGTATATTTGATTATATTTGAAAATTTTAAAAAAGATTTTCTTTTTTTTTTTTGGCCTTCTTCAAATATTTTGTTGGTATATCTTCTACAAAACCTCACAAGACCAAGCTTATTCATTAGGGGGAACCTAAGGGTTTAAAGAGCTTGCTGCATGCGTTAAGTGTAACTGTGATTCCTACGAAAGTGATTTAGGTGTCTTAGGTTAGGTCTTTCTTTTCCTTTATTTTACTCGAGGACAAGCAAATTAGTGGTGTGGGGGTATTTGTTTGGGCACAAAATATCCTATTAAGCACTCTTAATCATTTAGGTTTTACTCATAATTGGGATTATTTTTGGGTTTTATTTGGTTTTGGTGATGTCATAAGAAATAAAGATTAATGAATTAATAGGCGAAAAGACATGCAAAAAATACATGAGAAGCAAAAGAATACAAATCGAGCCAACCTAAGTCACCCATTCATAAGACCCAATTCAATTGAAAGAGAAAATAGAGCAGGTCCATTTACTTGATCTAGCAGCCCATGAGAAAGAAAAAAGGAAAAGAAAGAAAGTTAGCCATATGTTCCATAGAGGCCCAACCAACAACAAGCTCTATGTCACCTTGTGGGCAGTCTGAACACATGAGCCGCGACCCACCTAGCAACCCAATGGCGATTCAAGTAGTCCAGCAGAACAAGAGAGACAACTAAATTTAGCCAAACATTTGATATTATTTCCAAATTTTTAAAGTTACTGGAAATTGGGTAGAATTAGGAAAATGAAAAATAATTGCATGGAAATTAGAATTCTAGTATAATTAGGAAAGTTTGGGGGATTAGCACTAGTATAAATAAGGATGCTTGGGGAACTTGTAAATTATCAATTTCTCTCCCTGTCTCTTATAGCATTAGTTTTAGAGTTTGCGAGATTATTGCAATTGTAGGAATTCTTTACAAGTTGATTTTAATTTCAAATTCTTATTCTAGTTTCAATTTTTCTAGTTCTAGTTTTAGTTTAATTTTTCTATTAGTTTCACTTCAAAGTTTTCTATTTTTAGTTTCAATTCAAGTTTATTAGTTTCAATTATCGTCTTCCCAAAAATTCTTTTTCATTCAAAATTTCAATATTTATTACCTTTTCGAGTTAATAGTGGATATTGAATTCTCGTTGTGATCTCTCATTCAAGTTTCAAATTTTCTATATCTAGTAGGGCTAAGAAGCCAAGGTGATTTCTTTCTTCCCTCTTATAGTTTTTATTTTAATTTCATGATTTAGATTAGGGTTTTGTGGGGCTACTTCCAATTATATGAAATTAGTTTTAGTCAGATTATTTTAGATTAGTTTCAACCCATCTCTGTGGATGACCAGTAAAGTGCTGCAATCACGGTTGTATACTTGTAGCTTATTTTTACAGTTCCTAGGATACAACACCCCTAATTTACAATTGTTGTTGTTCTTCCCCCTCTTTTGCTTCTCTCTTTACCTGGAACCTCTATATTATCAAATCAAGCTTTTAAGACGTCAAAGTAATGAGATCTTTCAGGCCTGAAAGAATTTGTATTTTTGTGGTTTGATGTGAAACCTACATGTTTTGAGCTAGTGTGAGCAATTATTGAATTATTCTAACCATGTTGTTATTGTAGAGAACTATTAGAACTGTAGTCTTGCAAAGTTTCATGTCACGTGCATTTGTGTGAAAGCAGGTTGGTATCCATCGAGGGATCAAAAACCCCATTTTAGATGATTTCTGCTCAATTGGGTTTCATTTTGCCTAAACTGGAGTAGTTTGTCTCCTTTTTCAAGAATAGACATTCGAATGGTCACACAAGCATTTTGAGATATCCTTGGCATTTAGAATGTTACCAAGAAAGCTTTTGCAAAGTTTCACATCCATTGAATCTTAGTTTTGTAACTTGTTATGACAAACTATAAATTGCAGGAACATTGTTGCATCTAGGGTTCTTGTCATTAGTGAGTGTTATATCATGAATCTAAAGGCATCATAACATTATTAGGAATGTTTGTGTATTGTTCAATGACTACTTAATGGTGCCTGGGCCTTTTTTAATGTTCTACTAATTGCTGCTTGAACTTTGTCATTTAGACGTTTTTTGTGTATTTAGTGGTCTTAAATTGCTTAGATCTCTGACTTACCTCATGTGTGGTGCGGATAACAGCCTTTAAGAGTATGGCTACGACATTAGGATCTAGATGCTGCATAACTAGTTTGATACTCCTTCCTAATGTATACTAAGTCTCACCAATAACACAATTCCATTGTGGTGAAGAGTAAAGTGGAATGCCTTTTGCTTAATTGCCAACATACTTTGTTGTTTTACGTACTCTTTATTGTCATATTTTTTTTTTTAATGTTCTAATGGTGTGCACTTTTATAGAATCATTATGTTGTTAAGGAATATGGTTATATTTAGTAGATTCGTACCACCTATCATTACTTGCACAAGTATGGTAAGAAACCCATGAGAGATGTATGATTCTACACATCCATGATATTGTGTAAGTGTCTAGGAAGCTCAAACTAGATGTTAATTCAGGGTCTTTGGAGTGTTACTGGGGTACTACTAACACCTTTCAACTATTGGGGGGTGAGATAGGGCTAACCCCAGAAGACTTCCATATGCTAATGAGGAACAACTTTAGAGAGATCCCATTGAGGTATGATGCGATCTTTGTGGAGGATCGACCATGCTTGGTAAGGCTTTTTTTGCGTATTGTTGTTTAATGGAATGTTGGGCACAAACTCCATCCAATACTCATAGTTGAAGGTTGCCGTTCAATCCAGGATTGTGGACATGGACCCAGCTTGCCTCTTTGTTACCTTGTTGTTCAGTTTGACCTTCTTTGTCGACTAGGCAAAATAGATGGACCACTTTTGATTATTTGACTTGAAGGACCACTAAGCTATCGAGCTTTAGGAATAGGAGTAGGCTACTTATGTAACCTCGCTTTCTAACTTGAGATTGGCCTATTAATGCAATGACCATCAACTGTAGGAGGCCATCCTTGGAGGCTTTTGGTGCATGCTTGAGGTAAAGTCTTTCATATCATCTTACCGTCTTGGAAATTACGGGATTGCCTTACAAGTTGCACTATTTTTTCTGTATTGGTTCCTAGACTAGTTTACAGAATGTATTTGAGGTCTAGAGGTTCCTACAGTATTACTGTGATGAGGTAATTGAAGAAAGGCCTCATGGAAGGTGAGTCGGGCTATTTGAAGGATCTTGATCTCTACAGGGCTCATCCAAATGGCTAGATGCCTAATGATGTGATAAGAATGCTCCTTTCCCTTATCTATTATTATTTTGTTGTTGTTCATTTCATCATTTTTTCATCATGGTTTGTTTGCATGTGACTTGGGATCCTTGTGCACAAACAGACAACACTGTGGTTATCGCTAAAAGGCCTCCACTGGTGTTGCACCAGATGGTGCTTCTTCTTAGCCATTTTAGCGACGGATGGTGCTTAGGGGAGAGCATGACTGGGAAAGTACATAACTACAAAACAGCTTGGTTGTTCACTACATTCCGATGGGTCTTCCTCTTATTATGACATTCATAGCCACCTTAAAATTAGAAGACATGTGGTCACTAAGGGAAAGTGTGGCATGTCAGGGCTTAGTCATCGAGGGCTACTATTTAGAGTTTGTTAGCATCAATTTGACAAGTTGCATAATTCCTCCAATGGGTTTTGACTTCTTTTAAGCATTTTTTTGCACTTGATTACATTTTCATTGATGCTTTTCTAACTTTCTTATAGGACAAAGCATAGGTTTCCTTCCTAGAGGACGTAGTGCGTTACAATGTTGCTTTCTTGGCTGAGCAATAAGTAGAGATCTATGACTTAGAGGATGATGACGTCATAGAGATCCATTATTTTATGATCCAAAAAGAATGTATAGCGACACTACAAGCATACAGTTTTCAAATGTAGCAGTTGAGCGTCGAATCCACAAGGGCAAGGTTTATCTTAGGCCACTACTATTATTAAACCATAATAAGTAAATTTGAAATAATAAACTTAAAAATTGAAATCATTCAATCTATAGAAATTAAATCTAATCTAAACATGATTGGATCTACGAATTGACCAACTACTACCAGATAAATTAGTAAAAAGAATATGAAAGTAGTAAACTTTGGCAAAGAGAAGGGGATGAGAAAAGGGAATTAGTTACTAGGAACATATTGCACACAAAGCTAGAATCGAGAGCTAGCTAAATTGAACAATCAAAATGTAAACTTGAATTAAGTACATGAATTAAAGTATTAAGAGGAAGTTAATCAAATTAGATCTAGTCCTACATCTAAAATTAAGTTACAATAGGAAAGAACTTAAGATGTATTGTGATACCCAATAGCTCATTTTATAGTAGTGTTAGCCTTGCTTCAATTTCCAAGCTCTAATAGAATTTTATTTTGTGATATTCAATATTGAGTAATGTTAGGAAAGTCATCATAATATGAAAATTAGTTAGGGCCTATTTGATTTCCAATTTTGATTTAGTCAAACTTTTCAAAATTTATTCCAATTAGTCTTATGCACAAAGCATATAATATTTCATCAAATTGGTATTTCTTGCACAAAGACACAAAAACCAAATAATATCCAAAGATAACCTCAAATACCAATAAAAACAAGTAGTTAGAAGTACTGAAATGGTCACTTTTGGTTTTCAAACAAAGAACCGCCACTCGTTTACCTTGTTTCACCTTGAGTACTAAAGATACTAACTTACTTTCTTAGGAATCATGGTTGTACTTACATGTGCAACAAGCACTATAATCCCCTAGGTTCTCCCTAGTTGCTGAGCATGGTATCATGAGGGTTCGCAGAAGATAAAAGCTCAGAATCTTTAAAAAGCAAAAGAGAAATAAAAATAAAAATAGATAATCTTTTAACTTTTACACAAATATATATCTAGGGGGAAGCAACTATATCAGCCCAACCATATCACATTTACAATCGTAGTATCCTATTATACCCAAACATAATGCACATATCAAACTTATTTATCCCACTGATGACATCTAAACAAAATTTTTTTTCCCCATAGTATGTGACAATAAAGAATCCATCATACAACTTAGTGTGCACCTGTACCATCACATAGAAGTTAGGCTCACCAAATGCCCAAATCAACCCTACTTGACTGACATAAACTATATTATTATCTCACTAACCTAGCAAGCAAGCTTTTCCAACAATAGTATTACATCATAGGCTACCACCTAGTAGCACATGCCTAAAAGGGATATACATCATCCCCATCTCGAACACACCTTCTAACTCTCTCTTTTTAATTCTTTTTTTCATTTTGGTAGTGTTTGGATGGAAGGAAAATTGTTTTCCCGAAAAATCATCTTCTGTGGAAAATGCTTTTCAAGAGAAATTAATTTTCATGTCTCAATTTCCATTGTTTGGTACAAGATAAATCATTTTCATTAAAAAGATGAAAATGTCAACTGAATTGTTTAAATGGCGAAAAATATTGACTCAATGGTCATAGTTGAGATAAATGTTGAGCATTGAAGAAATTTTGCGCTTTAAATTCATATTTGAGTCTTTTCCAATACTTCCTCTCAAATAATCAAGTTTTGATCTAAACCGTTAAAATTACTTTAGAGACGAAAAGCATCAACTAAATTATTTAATTAGCGAAGAATATCGATTAAATTGTCATGGCGGAGAAAAATATCGACCAAGTGAAAGAATATTGTGCTCAAAATCTGGATTTGATCCTATTTTAGTCTTTCCTATCTGATGATCAAGTTTCAATCAAGACTGTTGAATTCAAATTTTTGCAACTAAATTTTAGCTGATCATATCATCAAAGAGTTAAAGGAAGAAAATCAACTTCTGATCTTCTCAAAAAAGAAATCATTTTCCTCCATTGGGGGGAAAATCATTTTCCTGGGAAAATAGTTATCCATTCTTTTTTGTGCCAAACAAGGGAAAATTGGAGTACTTTTTTCTAAAAAATTATTTTCCCCTCAATCAACACTACCTTTATATTTTTAACTTTTAACATTTTTCTTATCTAAAAAAATTTCTCTCTTGTTTTAAGATGCATAATGAAACCAGAAATAAAATGAACTTTATAAAAAGACAAGTGGGAGAATCAACCATGAAAGTCTAAGGCCCTGAGATAATGGGAATATACAAGCAAGGACTTAACTTATAATTATATTGGACTGATGGGCAGTTAAAAGTAGAATATGGAATGATACATTGTGGACAAAGTCCCATCATGTAGGCCTTACCTAGATACAAACAAATACTAATCCAATCATAGAAGTCAATCAAATATTTATAACTCCTTAAAAGCACAAAACAAATAGAAAATCTACTTTCGTTTTTGGAAAACTTTTTCTATTTATTTTCTTTTTCAAATATGTTGAAACATAATTACCCCTCCTTTATAAGGCAATGTCTACACTGTGGGAATGAGAGCCTTGAAGGCACAAAAGAGAAGGAAAAAAATGAAACAGATAGACACAATACTACACGATTAAGTGCTGACTGTGTTTGAACTATGCCTCCCTAGCCATTAGAAGTGACTAGGGGGCATGTGGAAAATCAGACACACCTCTTCAACCTTAAGCTCATACTGCTACCTTAAGCAAATGTCGTTAAAGCTCTCATTAGGCTTTCACCACTAGAGCGACTCATAAATAGGTGAGCATAGCAGAAATAATTGAGTGTGTTCTAAATAATGCAAGCTAAGACTTGCTTGAGCTAATCAAAGTTCTGGGCCCAATCACATGAACAATTGCTAACATAATCATACAATGAATGGGACCGTCCCTTACTTGTATAAGAAAAGCCATAAATAAATGATCTAAGGAGATCTATTTATCCAACTTAAAATCCAATATCTCTAAAAGGGGAAAGTGGAGGGTCTAAGAAAGCCCTGTCCTAATAAGTGGGCAGATTAAAACAAAAAGAAATTCCCAAATGCTAACCCACCTCCTCTATGGGATCCTCAAGTCCTTGTGCATAGGTATCCTTAATAGTAGAATCACCTAAGATATAACCATCAGCCACAGGAGTATCATAAGACTTTAAAAACGTGAATTGAAAAGGGTCCAAGATGTTATAAATAACAGTCTAGAAGGGGGGTGGCATACTAAATGAATTGGGGGTTGAATCAAGACATTGGTCATGGGATCCATAAACTTAAAATTGGAGGGGGAAACTTAAATCACATCATCCAGACAACTCCTCACCATTATGTATATACTATTATTATTGTTGAATTAGTATATTCAGTTTTGATGACAACAAACCCAAGTGTAAAATGCTCTTAAGTAATGTTGCTCCAAACAAAGTTCTCCAAACAGGCATACACTGTTATTTTCAATATGCGTCTTAACTTGTTTGCTGAATGTTGAGAACAAGTCTTAAGAACAGGTCTCATACCTTGATGACTCACGCTCAAGTCAAGAACACCACCTCGATGAGTTGATTGTGTGTTAAGATCAGTTCCTGAACTCAAGCAATACAAGAACAACCTGGCAAACAGGCTAGGTGTTTCAAGGACAATCCAGCAAACAGGCCTTTCTGAACTCAAGCGATACAAGAACAACCTGGCAAACAGGTTGGTCTAGGTGGTTGGGGCAGCGTATTCGTCTTGAACAAGATAACTGGATCTACAACAAGATGTCTTGGGTAATTTAGGTTTTATTTTTTTAGACTCTTGTTAATATGCCAATCTTGAAAAGTCTCTAACTAACCTCTCTTGAATTGGTTGCGCTATTTGTTTCAGAACACCAAGTTTGAACAACCCTGTAAACAGGGTACCTAGGGTGTTTCTGAACTGCAACGGCCAAACCCGGTCACTTTGGAAAACTTATTTTGGTTGGCCAAAAGCTCTAATATATTTTGATAAAATTCCAAGACAGCAATTTAAGCTGTAGGAAATCTTTTGATATGAAAATCACTTGGGAGATTTGCAAAACTGATTTTGGAAAATATTTACCAAAACCGAAAATATTTCTCTCTTATCCTTTGGAAAGTGATTAATTCAAAATTCAAGCTGAGATTCTTTTCCAGGTATTTCACGGCTATTTTTAAGGGGAAAAGATAGTCTTTTATCCTCCAAAATCAAATCCCTACAATATTGGGAAACTCTATCCTCATTGGATCTTTTAGCCGTTGGAATTCTCTGTGCTAAGCAAAAATCTCTCTTTGCTAAACATAGCTGATTTTATCACTTCTCCTTGTTTTTGACCGTTGGAGTTTTTGTTTAAAAACTCAACATTTCACTCCCATTCATAAGACAAGAAAAAACGAGAAACATACACAACATACGCAAAAAGGGAGAAGTGCAAAAGTGGTTTTTCTAGTGAGAAGAATTTTTCGAGCTACTCTTGAGAAAAGAAAAACCGAGACAAGTTGTGTTTAAGCTGAGCTTTCAAGATATTGGCATACTAGGACCTCATTGTACCTTACATCTGCTTAAATCAGAAGCACTCCCGTAAGGTGTTTTGTAACCCTGATCTTGGATCAGAAAAGTGAGTGAGTGGTCCTCAGTCGTGTGGACTTTGGACGTGTCCAATCTGGTGAGATTTGGACGTGGTGTAACCTTTCTTAGAAAAGAAGGTTACGTGGTTGCAAGTTGTAACAAGGTGTGTTACATTTGTAACGTGTGAAGCCCGTTAGTGAAAGTGGTTAAATCCTACACGAGGTAGGTCGTGGTTTTTCACACCTCAGTTGGGCTAGAGGTGTTTTCCACGGAAAAATTGTGTGTGCTTTATTTCCGCATTTATCTTGTTGATTTTCGCCTTTGAGCAAATTGAAAACATCTGGTGCAAACAAGTCAGAAGGTTGTTTGTAATTCAAGAACAACCTCTGCAATCAGGAGGGTGTTTGTCAGTAAGTACGCGAAAATCGAACACCACAATTCACCCCCCTCTTGTGGGTAAGTACTCCTAAATTCAACAAGTAGTATCAGAGCAGGTTCTCTCACAAAAGGGCTAACACCTTGAGAGATTCTGAAGATGAGTACACCACAAGGAATCCTTGAAGGGCAATCCATTACTCGACCACCCTATTTCAACGGCCAACATTATAGTTGGTGGAAGAATAGGATGGAGAACTATATTCAGGCAGAAGATTATGAGTTATGGATGCTTATCAAGAACGGGCCCCTTGTTTCCACCAAGGTGCTTAAAGATGGTAAGAAGGTTCCCAAGGAACCCATAGAGTTTGATGCTGAAGACTATAAGAAAATGGAAAAGAATGCCAAGGCCAAGAAGCTATTATATTTTGGCCTAGGTCCAGATGAATATACACGTATCTCGGAGTGTGAGTCAGCCCAGGAGATATGGAATGCCCTCCAAGTAGCTCATGAAGGAACAAGTCAAGTCAAACAATCACGTATTGAGCTACTCATGAGGCAATATGAGTTGTTTGATATGGGTGATCGTGAGAACGTGATGGATATGTACACACGCTTCACCCACATAACAAACGAGCTAAAATCCCTGGGAAAATCCTTCACCACAGAAGAGCTGGTGAGGAAGATTCTAAGGATTTTGCCTCGGTCTTGGGAAGCGAAGGTGACAGCCATCCAAGAAGCTAAAGACATGAACAAGATCACCCTCGACGAGTTGATTGGCAATCTTCAAACCTATGAACTCAGAAAGAACTCACAACAAAAAGAGGAGCAGAAGAAGGATCGTGGGCTTGCCTTGAAAGCACAAGAGGATGATGACTCTGACCTTGAGGATGAAGAGATGGCCTTAATGACACGAAAGTTCAAAAAATTCTTCAAAAAGGTCAAAGAAAACAGCAGAAGAAAGGACTTCAGTAAATCCAGAAACACCCCCCGAGAACAGTTCACAGGGTGTTTTAAATGTGGCAAACCAGATCACCTTGTGAAAAACTGCCCTCTGCTTCGAGAAGAGCAGGAGTTCGAACAACCCAGAAAACTGGTTCGAAAACAACCTGTGAACACCTCAGGCAAAAGATTCTCGAAGGCTATGCTTGCTGCCTAGGGAGACTCTTCTGAGGATGAAGGTGAATCTGAAAGTGAAGGAGATGCTGTAGCTCTCAAGGCACAAAGTGACTCAGACTCAGATGATGAATCCACAAACAGCTTGACTAATCTCAAGAACAAGGTACGTGGTCTCAATAAAGCAACTCTCGAAAAACTTTTGTATACCTTGATGGATACTTGTGCTGAATTGAAACGAGATGTCCGAGACCTAGAACTAGAAAATGAGATCCTTAAGAATGAGAAACTTGAGGCTGAAAGAGAAATTCTAGCTTCACATCAAACCATAAATGACCTTAGGGAGACCTTGATCTTGAACGAAGTAAAATATACCACCAATCAAGCCAAGGCTGAAAAGGAAACCCTTGAGCTTAAAGAAAAGGTTGAAGTTTTGCTTGTTGAAAACAAGAACCTGTCGGATAAAGCAAAACGCACAGAACACGACCTTGCCACAAATAGGTTGTGGAACAAGTCCTCACAAGCCCTTGATTGGTTAAACACTCACCACAGTCGAAACAAAAAGGGACTTGGATATAAGCCTAAATGAATCGTTTACCCAATCCATAGAAAGTATGTGGGATTACCTGAAAACATTGTTTGCTTTCATTGTGGTAAAACTGGTCACTATCAATATTCATGTCCTTCAAGAAGGTATGCCATTGAAAAGAATGAAAGGTTTGTGAAACAAATCTGGATTAGGAAAGATGAGTTTTATTTGTCTAAAAGAATGGGACCCAAGTGGATCTGGGTTCCCAAAACTAACCCTTGATTTGTTTTACAGGCTGAAGTGAGAGAGAACAACCCCACAAACAACCCAGCAAACAGGGTAAGAAACACCCTGGCAAATAGCTCAGAAAATAACCTTGAAAACAGGCAGCTGTGGTATGTTGATAGTGGGTGTTCGCGGCATATGACCGGAGAAAAATCAAACTTTCTCTCACTTACAGCTTCAACCGGTGGGAGCGTGGCTTTTGGAAACGGCAAGTCTGGGACAATTGTCGGTATAGGTAGCATTGGTAAAACTCTCTCCCACTCAATTGATAATGTGCACTTAGTTGATGGTTTAAAGCATAATTTACTAAGTGTGTCCCAACTGTGTGACAAGAACAATCTAGTGGTGTTCTCACGAACACATTGCTTGGTTATCAATGCCAACACAGGAGACGTTGTGTTAAAGGGGAAGCGTCATAAAAATGTTTACAAAGTTTGTATTTCCACACTTCTCCAAAACAACCTGACTTGTTTGAGTGCTGTGAATGATGATATAATGCTCTGGCACAAGAGACTAGGTCATGCGAGCCTTACTCTTTTAAACAAACTTGTTTCCAAAGACTTGGTTGTTGGACTACCTTCCATCAAGTTTAATGATGACAGGGTATGTGAAGCTTGTGCAAAAGGAAAACAAGTCAGATTGTCTTTTAAATCAAAAAGGTGTGTTAGCACTACCCGACCTCTTGAATTATTACACATTGATCTATGTGGTCCTATGAGGATAACAAGTAGAGGTGGGAAGAGGTATGTGCTTGTCATAGTGGATGATTACTCTCGATTTACTTGGACCCTGTTCTTGGCCTCCAAGGATGAAACTTTTGAGAATTTTATTGCCCTTCTCAAAAAGGTTGAAAAGAGAGTAGGACACTCATTGGTTAGCTTAAGGTCTGATCATGGTACTGAATTTGAAAATGCAAGTTTTACAGAATTTTGTAATACGCATGGTGTTGATCATAACTTCTCGGCCCCAAGAACACCCCAACAGAATAGGGTGGTTGAGCGCAAAAACTGCACCCTAGAAGACATGACTAGGACAATGCTTATTGCTAGTAGTCTTCCTGGGAACTTTTGGGCAGAAGCTTTGAACACATCATGTTACATTATGAATAGATGTCTGATTAGACCTATTTTGAACAAAACTCCCTACGAACTCTTCAAAGGCAGAAAGCCCAACATCATGCATTTAAGAACATTCGATTATAGGTATCTTGTGCATAATAATGGGAAGGATGCTTTAGGAAAGTTTGATCCCAGGAGTGATGAGGCAATATTTCTCGGTTATTCCTCTCACAGCAAGGCATACAAAGTCTTTAACAAAAGAACCTTGTGCGTTGAGGAAAGTGTGCATGTGCTTTTTGATGAATCTAACACTTTGAATAAGAATGGTGCATAGGAAGAAGAGTTTGAATTAGGTCTTATTCGAAAAGAAGTGTTGCCCCATGAGAGACAAGGTAAGAACACCATGGAGACAACAGGCCCAGAAGTTGTTCCTCAAAACGGCAGGCAAGGTGAACACCAAACAGGGGGAAACACCGTTGAACCCTGTTCGGGACCATGTTCTTCAGGAACAGGCTTACAAACAGGTGCAGAAACAGGCTCAGGAGGTGTTCGTGAGCCTGATTCTCCAAATATTCCGGCTAGAGTAGAGCATGTGTCTGTGGATCCACTTACTCCACGACCATGGAAGCACCATAGTTCACACCCCCTTGATCAAATTCTGTCTGATATTAACAGTGGAGTGCAAACTAGGTCTAAGCTTAGAATTTCTGTGCTTTCTATGCTTTTCTCTCTAACATTGAGCCAAAGAATGTGAATGAAGCTCTTGCAGATTTAGATTGGGTCACGGCAATGCAAGAAGAGCTCCATCAATTTGAAAGAAACAGAGTATGGCACCTGGTACCTACACCTGCAGAGAGAACAATCATTGGAACCAAGTGGGTGTTCCGAAACAAGCTGGATGAGTCAGGAACAGTCACTGGGAACAAGGCACGGCTGGTTGTTCAAGGGTATAACCAAGAAGAAGCGATCGATTATGAAGAAACCTTTACACCAGTTGCTAGAATTGAGGCTATTCGAATCCTAATAGCCTTTGCAGCTCATATGGAAATCAAGCTATATCAAATGGACGTGAAAAGTGCATTCCTAAACGGATACCTTAAAGAAGAGGTGTATGTCAAACAACCCCCTGGTTTTGAAAACAGTGAATTTCCTAACCATGTTTTCAAACTTGACAAAGCTCTTTATGGTTTAAAACAAGCTCCTAGAGCTTGGTATGAACGTTTGTCAAGTTTTTTACTTGAAAATAATTTTAGAAGAGGCAAGGTAGACAATACCTTGTTTCTAAAAACTAAGGGGGAACATTTATTGATTGTCGAAATATATGTTGATGACATTTTATTTGGTGCAACTCATCATGATTTATGCAATGAATTTTCAAATATGATGAGGAGTGAGTTTGAGATGAGCATGATAGGTGAGCTTAACTTTCTCTTAGGTTTACAAATTAAGCAAACTCCAAACGGCACCATGATCCATCAACAAAAGTATATCAAGGAGCTACTTAAGCGTTTTGGAATGGAGTCGGCCAAATCCATAGACACTCCTATTTCTCCTTCAACCAAGTTGGTTATGGATGATGGGAGTCCCTCAGTTGAGGAGAAACTCTATAGGGGCATGATTGGGTCACTCCTATACCTAACCGCTAGTAGATCGGATATTGTTTTTAGTGTTGGTTTATGTGCCCGTTTTCAGTCTAATCCTAAGGAAACTCATCTTAAGGCTGTTAAACGGATACTAAGATATTTGAAGCATACACCCAATTTAGCTTTATGGTATCCTAGAGGTTGCAATTTTGATCTTGTTGGATATGCTGACGCTGACTATGCTGGATTCCTAGTTGATAGAAAGAGTACCTCAGGTATGGCTCACTTTCTTGGACCTTGTTTGGTATCTTGGGCTACCAAGAAGCAACATTCAGTTGCCATGTCCACAGTAGAAGCTGAATATGTTGCAGCAGCTTCATGTTGTGCTCAACTGTTGTGGATAAGACAACAGCTTAAGGACTTTTGTGTTGACACTGGATGCATTCCTATTTTTTGTGATAACACAAGTGCAATTAACATTGCCAAAAATCCATGTCAACATAAAAGAACAAAGCATATTGACATTCGACATCATTTCTTGAGAGATAATGTTGAAAAGGGTTTAATTTCTATGAATTTTTGCACAACGGAAAATCAAATTACTGATATATTCACTAAGGCACTAGCTAGAGATCAATTTGAGAGAAATAGACATGAACTAGGTTTGGTAAAAACAACCTCTACACCCTGTTCTCTCCCCTTATTTGCAAATCTTATTAGCAACTGATGTGATTTATGTACAATAAGTGCATACACTCGAATTGCGTGCGTTTTTTTTAATTTATACAAAGAGTGCAGCATAAGGGGATGTACTAAGGATCACTGGAGCAGCTCTGCCACCCCTAGTACCAATGAGTCAAATCAAGATCAAACGGCGAAGAACAGGCAGGTATCTTGATCGAACGGGAAGAACAGGTACGTCCCTTGGTTATTCGATGCATATGGGAATGTGTTTTCTTTAAACCTCCCTCCTTACCAAGGCACACGCCTTTAATGTTCTCACCCGTTGGAAACCTAGAGATCTTTAAAAGATTTTGGGTGCTCTCTCTCTCTCTTTAAATGCCCTGTTCTCAGTTCTTCTTTTCACCTGACTTCATCTCGCTCAAAAGCAAACCCTGCAAACAACCTTCTCACTCAAACCGGAGAGAAAAGGAAAAGGGTGAAAATAGTGGCCAGGCGCAGCAGAACGCCAAGAACAAGGCCACAACCAAGGTCTCAGCCCTCTCAAACTCCCTCTTCTCCAAAATCCTCTAAGCCTTCTCGCAAATCTGCAAGAATAGCTTTTCAATCCGCTCCCCGTATCTCCAAACCCTCTGCTCCAATCATCGAGGAGATTTCCTCTTCTTCTACCGAGGGGTTCTCGAGTTCTGACTCTGAGAACACCTCTTTCAAACAGGGGACACTGTTGTTCTCCGAGTCCTCTGAAGACCAAGCCCCTCAAAAATCAACCGCTAAACCTGCTGTGAAACCATCTCCTGCAAACTCACCCCTCAAAAGAAAGCCCAGAACAGCTCCCCTACCAGACGCTACCACCTCTGTTCCTCCTCCCAAACGCCCAAAGAAGTCCACTCCCTCTCCTATGTCTGACAAGCATGCGCAATTGCTTAAGCGCAATGTCGTCAGGGGAAAGGTAGTAAATGTACGTTTTTTCGAGGAACAGAGTCTGGGGGTGTTCCTGAACAAGTTGCGAGTCCAAGGCTGGCTCAACTTGTTTGCAAACACCCAATTGGGGTGTTCTGTGCCTGAGTTGGCTGAGTTTTACGCCAACTGCAGTGTCACCAAAGGGGTGGTGACAAGTTTTTTGAATGGGCAAGGCATTAAGGTTGATGCGCCCACACTTGGGAAAATATTGGGGGTACCCTCACAAGGCTTTGCTGTGTATGTGAGGGAAGACAAGACTGCCCTGGCAACAGCCAGGCTCCTAGAGGTGTCCCAACGCCTCGGTAAGAAACAGGGCCTGAGAACACCCCTCTCGGTTAAGAAGGGTGAAATGACCTCCCTGCACCAACTACTGTTTATGTTCACCATCAAGAACATAATTCCGCGAGGTCAAGGGCAAAACTCAGCAGATGCCCTCGATCAATGTCTGGTGGACCTACTGGATCGGGAGGAACCAATAAACCTCCCTGCAATCATGATTCGCCACATAGGGCGAATTACGAACACCACCCGAGCCCATGATCTTGGCTATGGGTTTCTGCTGACAAGGGTGTTTGAGCACTTTGGGATAGCGCTCACACGGAGAGTGGCGGCCCAAATCATTGATGAGATTGGGATTGACACCCTGCTAGGGTGTGGCTATGAGGTTGGCGAAGGGTCAGTCTCCAAATAGGGTCGTCGACCACCTCGACCACCTGTTTCTGAGCAACCTTCCATCAAGGTTGACGCTGTTCTTGAGGACAATGCTCGTCTCAAGGATGAACTCTCTGCCATCAAGGCTGCTCTTGTTGAGGAACAAGCCCTCTCCGCCAAACGCCATGAAGATTTGCTTGCCCTTCTCTCCACCCTTGCCCCCAGCATTCCTCCTCTGCAAACAAAACCACCCCCTGCTCCCTGATTGTCTAGGTTGGTCTCTAGTCTCCTCCTCCTCCTCTCTTAGTTTTGTTGTTTTGGCATTGTACTACTTTTCTTTGTAATGAAATATCTATTTGCAATGCTTTATATGCTTTTCTTGCAACCGTCCTGTTGTTCTTGCTTTTTAATGATGCCAAAAGGGGGAAGAATAGTGTAACCTATTGACAAAGTATGACGAATGAGCCTGACCTTGACTTGATAGGGTGGGTTGACCTCTAACTCCTTGTACCTACGTGGATCCCTATCAGCATTCAATTTTTTTTAATATGGACACTTGGTTTGTCATCATCAAAAAGGGGGAAATTGTTGAATTAGTATATTCAGTTTTGATGACAACAAACCCAAGTGTAAAATGCTCTTAAGTAATGTTGCTCCAAACAAAGTTCTCCAAACAGGCATACACTGTTATTTTCAATATGCGTCTTAACTTGTTTGTTGAATGTTGAGAACAAGTCTTAAGAACAGGTCTCATACCTTTATGACTCACGCTCAAGTCAAGAACACCACCTCGATGAGTTGATTGTGTGTTAAGATCAGTTCCTGAACTCAAGCAATACAAGAACAACCTGGCAAACAGGCTAGGTGTTTCAAGGACAATCCAGCAAACAAGCCTTTCTGAACTCAAGCGATACAAGAACAACCTGGCAAACAGGTTGGTCTATGTGGTTGGGGTAGCGTATTCGTCTTGAACAAGATGACTGGATCTACAACAAGATGTCTTGGGTAATTTAGGTTTTATGTTTTTAGACTCTTGTTAATATGCCAATCTTGAAAAGTCTCTAACTAACCTCTCTTGAATTGGTTGCGCTATTTGCTTCAGAACACCAAGTTTGAACAACCCTGTAAACAGGGTACTTAGGGTGTTTCTTAACTGTAACGGCCAAACCCGGTCACTTTGAAAAACTTATTTTGGTTGGCCAAAAGCTCTAATATATTTTGATAAAATTCCAAGACAGCAATTTAAGCTGTAGGAAATCTTTTGATATGAAAATCACTTGGGAGATTTGCAAAACTGATTTTGGAAAATATTTACCAAAACCGAAAATATTTCTCTCTTATCCTTTGGAAAGTGATTAATTCAAAATTCAAGTTGAGATTCTTTTCCAGGTATTTCACGGCTATTTTTAAGGGGAAAAGATAGTCTTTTATCCTCCAAAATCAAATCCCTATAATATTGGGAAACTCTATCCTCATTGGATCTTTTAGCCATTGGAATTCTCTGTACTAAACAAAAATCTCTCTTTGCTAAACATAGCTGATGTTATCACTTCTCCTCGTTTTTAACCGTTGGAGTTTTTGTTTAAAAACTCAACATTTCACTCCCATTCATAAGACAAAAAAAACGAGAAACATACACAACATACGCAAAAAGGGAGAAGTGCAAAAGTGGTTTTTCTAGTGAGAAGAATTTTTCGAGCTACTCTTGAGAAAAGAAAAACCGAGACAAGTTGTGTTTAAGCTGAGCTTTCAAGATATTGGCATACTAGGACCTCATTGTACCTTACATCTGCTTAAATCAGAAGCACCCCCGTAAGGTGTTTTGTAACCCTGATCTTGGATCAGAAAAGTGAGTGAGTGGTCCTCAGTCGTGTGGACTTTGGACGTGTCCAATCTGGTGAGATTTGGACGTGGTGTAACCTTTCTTAGAAAAGAAGGTTACGTGGTTGCAAGTTGTAACAAGGTGTGTTACATTTGTAACGTGTGAAGCCCGTTAGTGAAAGTGGTTAAATCCTACACGAGGTAGGTCGTGGTTTTTCACACCTCAGTTGGGCTAGAGGTGTTTTCCACGGAAAAATTGTGTGTGCTTTATTTCCGCATTTATCTTGTTGATTTTCGCCTTTGAGCAAATTGAAAACATCTGGTGCAAACAAGTTAGAAGGTTGTTTGTAATTCAAGAACAACCTCTGCAATCAGGAGGGTGTTTGTCAGTAAGTACGCGAAAATCGAACACCACAATTCACCCCCCTCTTGTGGGTAAGTACTCCTAAATTCAACAATTATTCAAACTAATCAACATAAACCCTAACATCATCATCAAATATCCCTCCTCTATAAACTCACATGAATAAGAAAAAGAATATGTGAGTCAGACATAATCAAGACATCATTAGTTGTATCCTTAGTTGTGTTGTTCTCTAACGCTAAGTCAAGTAATGGAGATACTAGGGTTATTCCATCCCTCAAGGTGGTCAAAGATTTTAATCAACACATTTGGCACGAAAGTCATTCAATCTACTCAAATATCTTAAAAATGTTTCATGCTCTTATTTGGGGAAGTGGAAAATAGCCATGCTTTTTTTTCTCTTGTTTTGGAATTTTCTTTTTTTTTTTTGGTGGACTTTTGAGTTTTTTTTGGCACCCGAGAAACAAAAGCTAAACAAATTTCTTAGACATTAATCGTATTGACTAAACAACTATTCGTGACACAAACATTAAGAAACTAATCCACTAAAAGAAATTATAAAAGCAATCAAACAAATAAATAGAAAAGAAAAAATAGTGACCTAAATTGAAGTTGTTGTCCCTAAGAATAATGGAAAAAACTTATTATGTTCAATAAAGAATGTATACTAACAGTGCAAGCACATCATTGTCAATTGTGGTTCTTGATGGTCGATTGATCGATTTTAGGCCACTACACTATCACTAACCCATATTGACTAAATTAAAAATAGTAAACTTCAAACATAAATCATTAATCCTGTAAAAATTGAATCTAATCTCAACATGATTTAATCTACAAATGGAACATCTAGTAAATGACAAATCAATAGAAATAAGCAGAAAGTAGTAAACTCTGATCAAGAAAAGGGAGAGAGAATATGACAAAAGTTATCAAGAACATATTACACTAAAAGCAAACTAAATTAAATAATCAAACCTAAAACTTGAGTTAATTCTTAAAGTACATGATTGAAGTTTTAAGAGGAAATTTACCTAACAAAATCAATCCTAAACCAAAAGCTAGACTAAGATTGGGAAGAATTAAATTACAACCCCTTTTGATAGTGGTGCTAGCTACTCATCACATTCCAAATTTTACTAAGAGTAGAATTCCAAACTTGATCAATATTAGGAAGGTGACCATCGTAAGGAAATTACGTGTAGCCCTCTTTGAGTGTTAGAGTGAACAAACATATCATGCATATAGCCTCCACCTCCTTATGTATCATGGCATCGGGGAGAGTTTGCGTGGTTTTTTGATAGATAGATCTAAAATTTCTGAGACCGAATGGGATAACATTATAGCAATAAGTACACTATCTTGTAGTGAATATGGTTTTATGTCGTTCCTTTATGGCCATTTTAATTTGATCATATTTTTCATGCACATCCATAAATAATAAAAATTGATGCCCTATGATGTTAAAGACTAAAAGATCTATGTGGGGTAAAGGGAAGTCATCTTTCCAGCTAGCTTTATTTAGGTCTCTAAAATCAACACATAGTGTAACTCTTCCATGTTTTTTGGGTACTTGAATGATTTTAGCGACTAATTTAGGATAGTTAGAGGCCCTAAGATATCCCACATCTTGCTCTTCTTTTATTGATGAAGCCCATTCTTGTTTCATTCTTCCTCATTTTGTTTGTTTGATCTAGCATTGAAGTCTAAATGAATTTTATATTCGATAATTTATTCTTTTATTATAGGCATGTCCTATGATGATTTGAATAATGCTTTAAATTCCTTTAACAGTTGAGTGATTGTTCCACTTTTTCTTTATTTATTTAATTTCCAAGTTTTTTGTTCTTTTGGTTTCCTCCTTTATTCCCACATCTATTCATGTTGTTTCTTCAAGAATTGGAGTTTTACTTCCGTCTTTAATTTTCTTGATTAGCTCTTTAAGAAATTCATCTTTGTTATTAGCTAACACAAAGAAGTTCTCACAAGTGTACTTAGAAAGATTAATATTATTGATAATAGAGGCAAGTACATAAGTAGGGTTTTGAGTTGCAACATTGTCAAGGATGGTTTTAGCGAAATTGAGAAAAGAGGGCAATTGATCCCCTAACTTGATAGTAAACTTAAACATAATGCTAGATTAAGAGAAAGCTTGAAAGGAAGTATAGGCTCTTCTCACATGGTGAGATATACTTCCTTTTATCATTAGGCGTAGTCTTAGGGTTGTGGCAATATCCCCCTTTAGCTTCATCAGCTATTGGCTGAAATGTCACTCCACCTGTTAGTGGTGGTAAATACTTAATGCAATCCTTGTGTCATAATCGTTTCAAGTCAAAAGAGTAATCCCAGTCCATTGGTTATCTGTACGTCAGCTAGTATGTTGTGGACTTTTGCTTGAAAGATGTAACCTCTAATTGTAAACAGCCACAATCATAGAATATCTCAAGACCTGAGTAACTAAGGTGGAGCATATATTTTGGCTTATAGAAGCCATAGTAGGGGCTTGCTTCACATTCACGAATGTGTTGTCCATTTAGAGTTAGAACATAGTGCAGGTTTGGACTTCAAACTAATTGCTCATGAGCCCAAGTAGTGCCACTTTCGCATTTATTTTAAGGTAAATCAGTAAAGATTTTTGTTATGCGTAAACCACATTTTGTCCATTTATTCATTTAGGCTCAAATTTTTCCTTTAGTGTGGCCTAAAATCATTTATATGAAGACCAAAAACTTATAAAAGCAATGATATGGACCAGACTAGAGTGGGCTCCTCATGGATGTGCACTAATGGCCTAATAAGCCTACTTACACTATTCAAACTCCAAGATGGCCTGTGTCACTTTCCTATGTTTCAAGGAATTCGAAAAAGGAAAAGAACGGGGAAAAGGATAAAGATTTGGAAAAAGGTCAATTTGTCAATTTTAAAAAAGACTCTAATTAAGAAAGACTCGAAAGAATGAAAAAAAACCCTAAAATCCCATCTCCCCTAGAAAGGCAAAGAAGCTGGAAAAAAGAAAGAGAATAAAAAGTAAAAAAATCCTCCCTAGGTGGGATTCTCGTTTTGTACTAATGGGCAGAGGCCTATGTCACTAGATACGAGCATAAACTCAAAGAGAAGGTTCATCACCAAAATACAATAGAACAGGCCAACACATGAAAGATTCCTAACTATACGTCCTAAGTTTAAGAAAGGTTTAGTTAGATTTAGGCTTTTGGTCAAAACGAGCTTGTGACCCGATAGACGGTTGCCCTCCTTAGCTTGGGATAAGTTTAATTGATGCTTAATTCTTTCAAAAGGCTTGCTAAGGAAGAGTGTCACACTAGGATGACCATTAGGGGTAATCATAATCGGCCAACCGGAAATTCAGTTCGCAAAAATTGTGAACTGAAAACCAAATTTTAGGTTTCAGAAACATATGAACTGTAACCGGATTTTTAGTGCAGTTATTGGTTAACCATTAATTTAAATTGTTAAATTCCAATGGTCACTCCTTTTTTATGTAATTTAACTATTTATGATGCCAAATATTAATTTACACATTATTATTTGTTTAGTCTTATCTTTCTATAATTATAAAATCTACATTTAACAAAATAAAAGAGTATTTTTTAAACAAACTTCAATGTTTTTGCTTCGGTTAACCACGCAGTTAACCAATTTTCAAACAGTTAACCATTATCGAAATCGCAACCACGAAACGCTTTTCGTTCGGTTAACCGAACTGATTTTGTTTTTGAAAAATTGATCTACCTGACTAATTTTCGGTTTAGTTTTACCAAACAGCAGGGAATCCTTTCTTTATATGTAACTCCAAACAGTTGGGATTGGGGGGTAAGAGGTTCAACGTCTATTTGTGATTTTCCAATTTTGTTTTTTCAGTTTTAGAATTTTTTTGCTCATCCCTAATGAACCTTGAATGCCCACAAGAATGGGACGAACAATGTATTTAATAGGTTCTTGATGGCTAAAGGAGAAGGGAAAATCCTATGCGCATATTAGGAGGGATCAAGCCTTGTGGATCATTAATCAAACCATGACTAAAATACAAGATGCATAACAAGGTAGTGTTTAAGTTTTTGGGGATCACTATTCAATTGTGAACCCTTTCTACTCTCACACTCTTAAACATCCCCAATCGAGTATCAAATCGAGAGCTTCAGTACTCAAGGACTCTAGTCCCGCTCATGAGTATAAGGAATTATTTTTTAGGTTTGTTTTATGCAGGTTTGAGTTTTGCAACATCGGTTAGAGTTTCCACCATATTTTAAGGGAAATATGAAAAGCTTTTAGAAGATAATTTTTGCAAAACAATTCGTACAATCTCGAATAGTGTTTGAGTTGACTCCAAGGTAAGTAGCCAAGAGTTAGGTCATGGGGTGAAAGTATGACCGATGGTAGGGACACGAGTCTGCCCATCGATATCACCCACTCAACAAGGACCTTTACTATTATTAAATGAGAAAATAGGTAAATCCAAAGAATTCCATGTAATTGTACAAGTTCATAGTAGTTTGTCTTATTTAGCAACTTGAATACTAAAGACTTGAAATTTTGTGATGATCCCTTCAATTATGTCAATTTGCATGGTAACTACAAGAAATATGGAAAAAAAAAAAAAGAAAACCATAGACTTTGTAATCACTTTGATTAATTACAAAATTTTACAATTAGTGCAAAGGAAAATCCATAAAAGGATCACATCATTGTGAAGAAGAAATCATCATAAACTGGCAGTTATCTTGTTTATGAGCCCTTGATACTTGCCCTAATCATGAATTAGATAGAAAAAATCCCACATATCCTATTTTTCCTTATATTATAGTTTATTTAGGCCAAGCCTTAATATAAACCCTCCTAGTGTTGATAATTCGAACACCAGCGCAAGAATTTAATCAAACTAGAGCATTACGTATCAGAAAACATCATCTAATGTCTTGTAACCAATTTACTAGTAAATTGATTTAACAAATATCTATAATAATTGCCTAATTAAAAGATGGGTTTGAGATATCCATGACTAATTAGGATGATACTAATGCCTAGAAGACTATAACTTTTATGTATTAAAGCCTTTTAAACTATCATATGAATTCGTACTAAACTAATTAGCATGCATTCTAATTAATCTAACGCGAATATTATAAACGATAAATGCTAATCGTTATAGAATCATGAATAAAAATCAACAGGACAATAAAGCATAAAACTTGTTTCAAAATAATTAATTTAGCATGGTTTCAAATAGATTATACTAAGTACGAGGAAATTACTCACTCATATTAGAAATTAAATTACAAAATTTACCTTAATAACTCATGTTTAATAACAACTAGACTTATAAAATAAAAAAACAATATTACTTTCACAATGTGGTGAAAGCCGTTGATGATGATGATGTTTTGGCCTTGGGGAATTGGTGATGATGATGTGAGATGATGGATGATGGCGATGATCGATGGTGTGATGACGAAGGTGTGATGAGGCTAGGCGTGGAGATGGATGGTGAGGCGTAAGGGATTTTTTTTGTAATATATGATGGTGATGAAGATGATCGTGATGATGATGGCGCTGAGGGGTTAAGCATGAGAGGATTTTTGAGGCGGTTAGGCTTAGAGTGACACGAGGGATCTTTTTAGGGGAGAAGAGGTAGTTTTTTTTATAGTATTATTCTACTAGGGTTTTCTTCTTTGAATTCCTCCTCTTCCAAATCTTCTAATTTCTCTTCAATTAAGAGTAATAATTTTGTAACCCTAGCCCAAATAAATCATTATGGAAATAATATATTTTCATAAATCATTATTTGTGGACTGACTTGATAACTTACCGTGTAAAATCCGAAATTCGACGTCTTCTCTTTTTCTCTTTATTTTATTAACGCTTAAGCTGAAAAATATATAAAATGAAGTAAATTAGATGAAATAGTACATATAATATAATCAAAATAATTATTAAAACAATGTATGATTTGTAACTTAACAAATTCCCCCACACTTAGACTTTCGACGTCCTCGTGCAAAGAAATCTGGGACTCGACTTAAACACTGACTCTCTTTCTTTCTTATAAAGTCATCATCAATATGACATTTATACTAGGTATTGGCTTACTTTAAAAATAGTTTTATTCAAAATTAATCAGTTTTTCTTCTAACAAGTGAATAACTACTAGACATCCAACTACCATCAAAGAGTTTCTTCATCAGCCTCACAATATTTCCTTAATGAAGTAACAAGAGCAATAATCATCCATCTCTTTTAAGCATGCATACACCGATTAAGAGGTTTAAAATGTTTACGATATAAAAATTGAAGTACGGTATAGCTATAGAGAAAATTGAACTAGAAGGAGTAACTCATTGAAATTGATTCAAAACTTAGCTTGTAATTCTTTTTTCTCTCTTTTTTTTCAAACTTCAATTGCGCACATATTTGAGGCCCATATAGTGTCTTAGAAATTAAACACTCCCTGTCTCACACTCACCGAATAGAGGTCCTGGAAAAAATAATTTATTCTCATCATTATTTTTTTTATTAACAGTTAGTTTGGTACGAGTCATTGATTGGCCCAAAAAGGGACATGGCTCTCCAATCATGGGTTGCTCCACATGTAAGGCTCAACTGGAGACCTAAACTTAAGGAGAAAAGGTGTCGAGCCAGCTATTCCTACCCATGCTGGTAATCTAACTATTTTTTTATTTTTCTTTTTTTCCCTTTTTTTAAGATAAGAAAAGTCACAATTTTAATGAAGTTATTGTACTAATTCAATAGTCTAGGAAATAGATTGGGTCATTTTATTGCCTCTGAAGTGACTATATAACATGATCAAATAAAATGCATAATCATGACAGTCACTCATTAAAGAGATATATGAGGATCAACTCAATCTTATCTGAATGACAGCTGGCATGCTCAGAAGTCTTCACTATAGAAGAATAAACTAAAAATAGCTTTAAAAATTTTTAAGAAAGAAAGCCTAGCATAATCTCATAGTTATGCATTATTTATAAGAAAATCACAATTTTTTGTTTTTTTTTTTTTCAAGAATTAATACTATAGGAACTAAATGCAAGATGCACTCCCCCACACTTAATTCATGCATTATCCCTAATGGAAGTAAAAAGATGGAAATAACAAAGATAAAAGTAAAATTAAATGTATACTTCCTTAAAAAAAAGGTCAGGTTGCCTCCCAACTAGTGCTTTTGTTTACTGTCATTGACTCGACGCAAACAAGCTCATGGATCCTCTAGTCGGATCCCCTCCACTAAGCATACCTGATCTCCTTTATAGAAGTGCTTCAGCCTGTAACCATTTACCTTGAAAATTTTGTTAGTAGCATAGGATTTAATCTCAACAGCACCATATGGATAAGTCTTTACTACCATTAAAAGTCCTAGCCATTTGGAGTTCAGCTTACTAGGAAAGAGTCTTAATTTTGAATTGAATAACAACACTTTTTCACCCACTTGAAATTCTTTCCTACTAAGCTTAGCATCATGAAAAGCTTTGACTTTGCCTTTGTAGATCACTGAATTATCATATACTTCTAAATGAATCTCTTCTAATTCCTGCAATTGCAACTTACGCTCCTTCCCTGCTAAGTCATAGTCTAGACTGCACTACTTTATAGCCCAATATGATTTGTGCTCTAGTTCTACTGGGAGATGACATGCTTCATCAAAAACTAACCTATAAGGTGACATACCAATAGGTGTCTTATATGCAGTCCTATAGGCCCAGAGAGCTTTATCTAACCTAAGACTCCAATCTTTCTTATCTGGTCTAACAACTTTTTTCTAATATGCCCTTAATCTCTTTATTGGAGATTTGAACTAGACCATTTATTTGGGGATGATATCTAGTAGACACCTTAAGAGTTACATGATATTTGGCTAACAAGGCACCTAAGGTTTTATTACAAAAATGTGTTTCCTTATTACTGATGATTGCTTTAGGAACTCCATATCAACATAGAATGAGAGATTTAACATGTTACACCATAGTTTTAGCATCATGAGCTCTAGTAACCACAGTTTCAATCCACTTAGATACATAGTCAACAAGCATAAGAATGTAAATAAAACCAAAAGAAGGGGGAAAAGGTCCAATAAAATCAAGACTCCATACGCTAAAAATCTCACAAACATACACATTCTGCAGAGGCATTTGATTCCTTCTAGATAAATTGCCTGTTTTCTAGCATATTTTACATCTTTTACAAAATCCATAGGCAGCCCTAAAAATAGTAGGCCAATAAAATCCACATTCAAGAACTTTATGTGCCATTCTTTTAGGTCTAAAATGTCCCCCACTTTCAGAGGAGTGACAGAAAGTTAAGATTGAATAAAATTCGCTGTCATCTACACAACGCTTTATAATTTGATCTCCATAAAATTTTCATAAATATGGCTTATCCCAAACATAATATTTAGGTTGAGCTCTTATCTTCTCCTTTTGGGCTCTAGATAAATTAATAGGAAAGGTTTTGGTTACTATATAATTAATCATATCAGTGAACCAAGGTAGCCTATCGGTGATAGCATATAAAGTCTCATCAGGGAAATAATCACTTAATGGATTTCCACTCTCTCCACTATCTAGCCTACTTAGATAGTCAGCTACTAAATTGTTAGCTCCTGGTTTATCTTTAATCTGGAATTCTTGCAGTAATAGGACCCATCTAATCAATCTAGGCTTTGAGTCCTTCTTACTTAACGGATGTTTAATAGCAGAATGACCAATATAAACAGTGACTTTAACACCCAACAGATAAGGATGAAATGTTTGTAAAGCAAAAACAACAACATATATTTTCTTTTCTGTAGTAGTGTAGTTGCACTATACTGGGTCAAGAGTTCTGGAAGCATAATGAATCACATGAGGTACCTTCCCTACTCTTTAACCTAAGACTGCCCCTACTGTCTTATCACTAGCATCACACTTTAGTTCAAAAGACAGGGCCTAGTTGGGGGGTTGTACTATTGAAGTAGTGGTCAATTTCAACTTTAATTGGTTAAAGGCTTTCCTACAGCCCTCATTAAAATCAAATAAAGCATCTGTTGCAAGTAAAGTGCATAAAAGAGAGGCAATCTTAGAAAAAGCCTTGATAAATCTCCTATAAAACCCAACATGACCTAGAAATGACCTCACCTCCTTGACACACTGTGGATAAGGCAAAGATTGAATGATTTCTACTTTAACCTTGTCAATCTCTAAGCCCTTGGAAGATACTACATGACCTAGTACTACCCCACGCTCCACTATAAAATGAAACTTGCAAAAATTAAGCACCAAATTAGTCTCAATGTAATGCTTAATTACTAACGTAAGATGATGCAAGCACTCATCAAATTAATCACCATGTATAGTAAAGTCATCTATGAAAACTTCCATAATTTTTGTGATAAAATCAGAAAAAAATACTCATTATACATCTTTGAAATGTAGCAAGAGCATTACATAGACCAAAAGGCATCCTTCTAAAAGCATAGGTGTCAAAAGGACAGGTAAAAGTCATCTTTTTCTGATCCTTAGGAGCTATAGGGACTTGAATATAACCTGAATATCCATCAAGAAAGCAATAATGTGACCTCCCAGCTAGTCTCTCTAACATTTGGCCTATAAAGGGCCATGAAAAATGGTCCTTCTTTATGGCCTTGTTTAGCTTTCTATAGTCAATGAACACTCTCTAACTACTCTGGACTCTAGTACGTATCAACTCATCTTCTCGTTCTGCACTACTGTTGTTCCCCCCTTTTTAGGAACTACATGGATGGGACTAACCCACTCAAAATCAGCGATGAGGTATATCACTCCAGTCCAGCATCTAACCACTTAAGAATTTCTTTTTCAACTACCTCTATCATAGGTAGATTTTAGTCTTCACTGAGGGTCTCTCTTAGGCTTGGCATCTGATTCTACTGTGATTTTATGTGAACATGATGTGGAGCTAACTCCTTTAAGGTTTGCTAAAGTCCACCCTAATGATTCACTATGTTCTCTGAGCACCCTAATAAGTTTATCCTCTTGTTCAGATGTAAGTGCATTAGATATTATAACAGGTAAGGTCTCATCATCCCCTAAGTAAGCATACTTAAGATTTTCAGGCAATGGTTTTAGTTCTAGCTTAGGGGGTGAAATACGATAGGGTAGCATCTTCACATGACTTTCAGGCAATTATAGCTTCCTAGGTCTATCAACTACATACAATTGTAACAAAGGCTCTATGCTACCTACTAACTCATCATTAATATGGTAAGGCATATTATGAAACACAAACTAATCCAAACCTCGAGTAACTACAGTTAACAATTCATCCTCATGAGACAGTTCATAAACATCTTGGGACAATTCATCAATCAAATCAAGTGCACACAGATAATTCACATCAGCAAAATCTCATAGCATCAAAAATATTGAACTTAATAATTTCACCATCAAATTCCATAGTCAGTGTTCCTACATGCACATCTATTTTTGTCCTAGATGTTTTATGCATCACCCATGTCTAATGCATAAAAGTCAGCAGGAAAAACAAACTCATTGACTTGGACTAAGACATATTCTAAAACTCCATCTGGGTATGCATTACCACCTATCAGCTAACTGAATGATTAAATCAGTTTTTTTTAACTCTCCTAAGTGTAGTTGGTCATAAACGGACCTAGGCATCACATTGATGGAAGCTTCTAAATCAAGCATAGCTACATCAAAGGAGAGGTTTCTAATTGTACGAGGAATAGAGAATATACCTGGGCCCTTACATTTAGGGGGAAGCTTCTTTTGGAAAACAGCAAGCATGTTTTCTCCCACACTTACCTTTTCATTCCCTTTCAGTTTATATTTTGCAGTACAAAACTCTTTATGGAACTTAGCACAATGGGGCACCTACTTTATGGTATCTAGAAGAGGAATGTTGATCTCTATCTTCCTAAATATTTCTAAGATTTCTTAGTTTTCCTCATCTACCTTAGGGGTTTTCCTTCTCAGTCTACTAGGAAAAGGTGATAATGGCTTGTAAGGTTCCTTCTTATCCTCACCTACTTCCTTAACATTAGAGGCGGTGTCTTATTTTTGTTAGGTTTAGGTTTGTTGACCTCTATTTCATGCTTTACCTCTCTATTCTTCCTAGGTTCCTTCAACTCATTCCCACTCCTAAGTGTCATGGCACTCACATTTTCTTTCGGATTCTGGAATGGTTGGGATGACAACCTATATTGTATTTGGGCCTGGAGGTTGCTAACTATGGTATCAGTGGCATTCTGTCTCTCTTGGGCCTGTTTAAGAGTCATCTCTACGTTCTGAAACTTAGTGTCAACCTCCTTTTTTTGGTCATCCATCTTTTTTATGACTTGCTCTAAAAGGAAATTTGTTCTATCCTGAGCTGATGGTTGATGTGATGGTTGGTCAAAACTTGAGGGGTTGTTCCTTGGTCTATACCTAAGGTTAGGGTAGTCTCTCCATCCTTCATCATAAGTGTTGGAGTATGGGTCATACTTTATTTGGCCTTGGTTAGAGAACATAGCATTCACATCACCCCCTTATAGAATAGTGTACGCACAAGTAGCATGACCCTCTAAACAGCAAATACCACACACCACTGCTTTCTGACCTCCTCCAGCGACGAGTTTGTTCAGCAAAGCAATGATCTGAGACAACTGGGTCTCTATGGATGGACATAAACTGAGCTCGTTGACCTTCCTAAACTGGGGTTCCCTACTTCCAAATTGTTAAGTGTTTTATGCCATGATATTAAATAATTCCCTAACCTGAGCTGGAGTCTTATTAACCAAAGCCCCCCAGTAGCAGCATCCACCATATTTCTATCTATAGGTAATAAACCTTCATAGAAATATTGAATCAATAATTGTTCAGAAATTTAATGTTGGGGACAACTAGCACATAATTTGTTAAAATGTTCCTAATACTCATGAAAAGTTTCCCCATTCATTTGTTTAATTGCACATATTTCTTTTCTAATGGATCCAATTCTAGATGCGAGAAATTTTTTTTCTAAAAATGCTTTATGAACTTGGGTCCATGCCATGAATGTTGCAGGGGGTAAGTAATATAACCAGTCTTTGGCCTTATCCTGAAGTGAAAAAAGAAAGGCTCTCAACCTAATTTGGACCTGGGTAATACCCTCAGATTGCATGGTCGAACATGTAATAATGAACTCATTAATACGGTGATACGGCTCCTTACCAGGCAGCCCATGAAATTGAGGCAGTAAGTTTAAAAATCGAAAGTTCAATTTTAGTAGTCAGTCTAATACAAGATAAGTAATAGACAAAAGTTGAGTTTCTAAATTAGGTGCAGCAAGTTCACGTAAAGTAGCCATGTCAACTTTAATAACTTCACAACTTACCGAATCAGAGTTTACAGATTTAGAATCACTTACTTTACTTTCAGACACCTCAAGCATATGCTCCTTTTTCCCTTCGATCATACGACCACTCCTTTATCTTATAAACTAAAATGAACACTAGAGTTAAAACAAAACAATAAAAGTAGTAAAACTAAATAGAAGCAAACTAACAATGTTATTTTCTTTCCCCGACAATGGCGCCAAAATTTATAGAGCTAGTCGTAGAGCAACAAATTAAACCACTACTTTGATTTATAAATAAGATTCATAGGATAGGAAAGTAGGAGTCGATTCCACAAGAAAAGATTTTGAGAGTAAGCTAGTTTAAGTCTCATTAAATTTACTACTTTAATTTATTTTACTTTCTGTTTATATTACTAAAACAAATCAATTTAAACAAGTAAAAATTTGGAAAAATTATTTATATGACCCCTAAATATGCTCAATGGAATTCTGGAAATAAAAATAGCTAATATCTATTCTAAATATTCTGGACAAATAAAAACAGAAATAATCACACAATATAAGACTGAAAATTAAAATAGAAAACAACAAGCAGAAAATTAATGTTAAAAATCACAGAAAGTAATCTAAATTAATATTCTACGAGTTTATAACTTTATATCTCCCAAAATTATATGTAATTAAATTCAGAAAAATTAAAATAGAAAATTAACTATAGAAAATTAAAACATAACATAAAATCTAAAATTAGAGAAATAATAAACTACACTAATATAAATGCGAAAATAAATAAAAACAGTACCTAGATTTTTGAATATAATTTTTTGGACTTAATAAAACCCTAAAAACATAAAATAAAGATTAAAACATAATTTCCAGATTTATTAAATAAAAACCTGCACATATCCAATTCACGAAATAATTCTAAAAAATTATCAAATAACTTTTGAATATTCAGAAATTAAATGGAGGCAGATTATGATACTATATAAACCTTAAAATGGAATACAACATGAAAAAACACAAAAGGAACTATTTTTAGCCTAATTTCTAACAAACCGGTAAATAAATGGCAAAATAGAACATAAAATAAATCTAAAAATTATAACCACTCTAAAAACCAAAGTATAACTAATATAAAATCACTAAGACACTCCTAAAAGATATTCTTTGGGGGGGGGGAATGAATTTTACATTAAAGCTTATAGATTTAAGAATTAAAATTGACAAACTAAAGAAAGTAACTAAAAAGCAAGAAATAATTATCAACGATACCAAATTTATGAAAAATACCTAGCATAATCTATATCCACCATGCAGATTCATATATATCATCAACACACAAATCAATCTATCCATGAGTTAGATTGTAAAATACATCCACTAGCAAATCTTTCCCATTTTTCCTTATATTATAGTTTATTTAGGTCAAGCCCTAATATAAACCCTCATAGTGTTGATAATCCGAACACCAGCGCAAGAATTTAGTCAAACTAGAGCATTACGTATTAGAAAAACATCATATAATGCTTTGTAACCAATTTACCAGTAAATTGATTTAATAAAGATCTATAATAACTACCTAATTAAAAGAGATGGGTTTGAGCCATCCATGATTAATTAGGATGATACTAATGCCTAAAAGACTATAACTTTTACGTGTATCATATGAATTCGCATTAAACTAATTAGTATGCATTCTAATTAATCTAACGCGAATATCATAATTGATAAATACTAATCGTTATAGAATCATGAATAAAAATCAACTAGATAATAAAGCATAAAACTTGTTTCAAAATAATTAATTTAACATGGTTTCAAATAGATTATACTAAGTACAAGAAAATTACTCACTCATATTAGAAATTAAATTACACAATTTACCTAAATAACTCATGTTTAATAACAACTAAACTTATAAAATAAAAAAGCAATATTACTTTCACAATGCGGTGAAATCTATTGATGATGATGGTGCTTTGGCCTTGGAGAGTCAGTGATGATGATGTGAGATGATCGATGATGGTGATGGTGATGATCAATGGTGTGATGATGAAGGTTTGATGAGGCTAGGCATGGAGATGGATGGTGAGGCGTGAGGGATTTTTTTGGTGATATATGATGGTGATGAACATGATCGTGATGATGATGGGACTGAGGGGTTAAGCGTGAGAGAATTTTTGAGGGGGTTAGGCATAGAGTGACGTGAGGGATCTCTTTAGGGGAGAACAGGTAGGGTTTTTTTATAGTGTTATTTTACTAGGGTTTTCTTTTTTGGACTCCTTCTCTTCTAAGTCTTCTAATTTCTCTTTAATTAGGAGTAATAATTTTATAATCCTAGCCCAAATAAATCATTATGAAAATAATATTTTTCTATAAATTATTATTTGTGGACCGACTTGATAACTTAGCGTGTAAAATCCGAACTTCGGTGTCTTCTCTTCTCATCTTTATTTTATTAATTCTTAACTTGAAAAATATATAAAATAAAATAAATTAGACGAAATAATATATATAATATAATCAAAGTAATTATTAAAACAATGCATGATTTATGACTTAACACCCATGAATGGATGGACTTGTCTAATGGCTATTTAATTTTTTTTTTCCAAACTGGTTCCTAATATTTTTCTCTTTTTTCTCAAAGTCAGGATCTGGCAGATCAATGAACTGGATTAGGAAATTGGACTAGAATTTTGATCCAAGAACACGGCTCCATTTGTGGGCCAGAATCAGGTCCAATTATTTGACCTGGTTCCTAGTAGTATTGACTTCCTAATCCTGGCTAGTATCCTAGGCTAGTGCTAGCCCAGATCATGGTCCAGATAGCAAGATGGTCTCGGATCCAGAATCTTTCCTAAAAAAAATAAAATAAAAGTAAAAGGATAAAAGAAATAAAATCGATTATAGTAGATTCGCTTGTGAATTTCAGGAAAAACATACAAAGTGAGACTACTTTTCAAAGCAAATCACAAACTAATCGGGGCAGCCAAAGGGGCAACTGATTTAATTCAAAAAGGTTTTTAAAAGGCCCTCAAGTAATTCCAATTGTTGGGACCATCTTGGCTCCATACCATTAAAGTAAGGATCCAAATTCAGGGGTAATGATATGATGATATGATGGGGCATATCACATCACTGCCTATCATCACCAATAACCTCAACTATTCAATATGAGAAATCAAATCTCAATTACACAATCACATTGTCATGCAGCAGATTAGTATGAATCACATTAAGCAACATAAAAAGGAACAATTTTTAGTGTAACAAAAAGTAAACAATTAGCGCTGGTGTGGAACTACCTAAATTTACATCTGTGGTAATTTAAAATACAAAAATCATAAAAAGAAGATGAAATAAGAAAATAGAAAAAGGATGGAAATTCTGCTCTCAGGACCACCAGCCTGATTGACTTGGGAACCCAACAAAGTGGAACCTTTTTAATGATAAAACTAATCGCTTCTTTATAGAACTCTCAATATGCCATTCAGGATTTTTTTTCTCTAATTTCTATAATTATTCTATCAGAAATCTCTCGTATTTTCTAATTCTCATACAATGCTAGTTTTGATATCTAGTTGATGCCAGTTGTTTGATGCCTCTAATCCCTGGGCTAGCCCCCCCTTTTTAAAGTGGCAGAGAGAGAAGTCCAAATCAATTTATTGAAAAGGGACCTACTTTGTGTTTTAGTAAGCTTACTCTAAATAGGTTCACTAATTTGACTAGAAATCTTATTAACTAATCAAACTAGTACTAGGACTAATTAACTAATTTTCACTTAAACAGACACCTCCCCAAAGTGGAAGAAAATAGCGAAACTGGGTTGGGTTCCACATTTGGTGAACCGGTCGGTTTCTACACCTAGGTCAGGCCTATTGGGCGAGATTGCACATGCCCTCTATTGCTTTTATGTTACTAATTCGGACTCTATTTTTAATAACCATTCAGCTGGGCCTCTAACTACGTAATTTAGGGTGTTATTTTCATAATTGGGCGATTAAAATAAAGATGTCAGCTTTCGGTGTTTACACAAGGTTGTCAGGTAACGCTTCCTTTTCTTCTGGCTTGATTCATTATAATTATGTGAGTGTGATTAGGAGGTCACCATTATATGAATACTAATGTAAGAACTCTCTGTGAAGATTACCCCAATTCCTGAATTTTCATTGGGTTTATAACATTATGCCACCTTGTCAAATCCTTACCAAATGTCTAAGGAAATATGATATGGATAATGTCGTTATTAATATATTTTATAGTTGCTGCACTAACAATGTTCCTCATTTGATTGTGAGGATTCTCAGTTTCATAGAACTTCATGTCTAGTATGGTGAACTTTGGAGGTAACATCCCTCTTGGAATTAAAGTGAATCTTGCATAGTCATTAAAGTAATTGTTAAACATGCGATTCCTTAAGTAGTTCTATTCGATCTACTCGTGGATTGATTTGAGGAGTGCTCTTTTTCCCTTGCACTTTCTTATTATATAGCTCTCCCTTTTCATTATCCATCCCCTCTTCAGCATGGGGCTGCTCACTATTCTCCATTTAGGATTCTTTAGTGAGCTTCTGGAGCACAGTAGCCATCAATCATCATCGTTTTGACTCTCCTCCATTATAGTTTGCACCTTTTCCACCATCTTCATAAGTTGACCAATCTCATTGTTCCCAACCATTGAAATTGAGAACGGATAGGACTTTAAGTTGGATTTTTGACTTCGACTTTGATGTGACAAGTGGAGTTTCTTCAAATTGCTCCCTAGATAGAACTCTTCAGTTGATGGGCTTCGCTCATATACCCTCTTAGTCTTCCCTATTCTGATAGATAATGAAAAACACTTAGCACTAGCTCATCTAAATATTTTTTGAAAGAGAATTAAGGACTCAAAATAAAACATGTGATGGAGACCATCATGAGAAGCCCAAGGACCATCAAGCTCAGCCCAAGGAGGACTCACTCAAGCTTCAAGAAGTCAAAGACGTTGCAAAGTTTTGCCGAAAATTGGCGTTCATGCCCGAAGAGGTAATGCCGCCTTCATCCCGAAATTTCCCGATTTTTTGTGTGCACGTTTGTCCTAACTAAAGTGGTCCCACAACTTGAGGCTCCACATGGTTTTGAAGTTTAAGATCTCAGCTTTCAAACAAGCCCAATTATGTTTAATTTGGACGTCGTTTGGTTGGGCTAAATATTACTCAAAGAAGACATATCCTGTTCCAATCCAGTTCTGATATAGGTGTAATATTCAGGCCATAACTTTTTATCTACTTATCTTAATTGAGCAAATGAGCCCATTCGGGAAAATAAATTTCCAGGGCTTTCCAACAAGCCCAAAATCACCTTATTTGGACGTGTGAGCTAAGAGAAATGCTCAGTTGAAGTGAAGGCTGCCGCATGGAGTTAATGCTGGGCAAGTGAAGAGACATAGGTTACATGACATCACCTTGCTGACATCATGCACGACTTGGATGGATTTCTTCAGCTGATAGGAAGTCTAGAATGTTCATTGTAACCTCCCCCATTCCTTTAAGTTGTGTCTTTTTATTTTTCCTAAGTCTTTTCAATTTTCTAACTTTAAATTGCTAGGAGTTTGTGTCTTTTGCTTGTCTTGTTGTTGCCTATATATAGTTGGGGTGTGAAGTGTTTCTCAATTCAGAGTTGTAAACTTTTCCAAGAGTAGTACAAACACCTTGAGAGTGATTCTCATTTGTGTCCAAAAAAAAATCCCTAATTCTATATCTTGAATTTTGGCAAGTTCAAGTGGTGTTCTAGGTTCTCTTTTCTTTTCCAATTGGAGTGATTCCTTGGTGAAGACGGGAGGATTTGCCCAAGATCAAGTCCTTGAGTGGCTCCGTGAAGGATTATCTCAAGTGCAAGGTCTTGGTTATCCTTTGTTCTTTTTTGTTATTATTTTCATTCCATCTCAATGAACCTTCCATTTTCTCTTTACTTTGGTTCAATTCTTATTTGGGTTTATTTGAGTTTGATTTGGTTCACTTACCACCCACATATACATCAACATGCTAACTCATGAACTAAAATCTTATATCAAGTACCCAGAATGTTAATTCTATGCCATGGATGCTGACTCATAATAGACTCTAAAGCAAACTGACTAGACTGGACCTGCCTAGAAGATACTGACTAGGTTTATTATTAGGCCTCTAAAACTGAATTCCTAACCACTTCCCTTTTCTTCTACATCTAGATTCAGTTATATAGAAGAAAACTCCTAGGATAAAGCTGACTTCTGCCCTTCTATTAAATTCTGATTCAAGCCTATGCAAAAGGTATGCAGGAATCCTAATCGGGTTCTCCAAAAATTAGACTAAATTCCACCCTTTCCCTAGGCACAAACGTGCACGCAAACTATTTTTCTTTTTCAACACCCATTTAGGATCGATTGAGTCCTCTATTGTGACCTTCATTGCCTTTAACTGAGGCTAGAACATATTCTGATCTGAGGTTAATCGGCCCCGAAGATGGTTTGGCTTCTAGCCGTAGTTACTAAGGTCGACCTTTCCTAACCTGGGCTCTCCTAAAATCTAAAGCATCAATGCATAGTACTTAGGCCTAGGGTAGTTGAGTTTTAAAAGAACACATTCAAGCATACACATGAGTTCCACCCTAAGGTAGAATTCTAAGTCACAAATGGTTCAAGTAAAGTTTAGCTCTCATGACGCAAAATGTTGTGTACGTTATCCATGGGCGCATGGCAAGATTAGAACATTTCGGTTTCCTTCCTTGTTTCATATGGATCGAGAAAGTGCATCATGAGTGGTCACAGGTTTAGTTGGAAGTCTGAATAGGTCCCCTGAGTTAGCCAACTCTTTTCTTAAGGGTTAGTAGTATGGTTTAAATCTTAGAGGCACTGTTAATCCTATCACGGCACCACCTTTAATGCAAGAATGTCTAATGCAAGTATAACTAAAATAATTTCCATATTGAATTTCAAATCTCGCACTCTTTTGAAAAATGCCCCAAGTTGAGTCACCCCTATAAGGACCACAATGCCAGGGAACCCATCCTGAGTGCAAACCCCCATGAATGGTCATACACATTTGCTGGGTGTTTAATTGAACCAGATTTTTTTTATTTTTCAGTAAAATTTGATAGATGACAGCAAGGCTATAGGTCCAACCTAGTGAGCTGGACCTAGCATCTAATTGAAGAACCCAATTGGGTTCCTAGACCAGAGCCTGGTCTAGCAACTTTGGCTAAATCCTGGCAGTAACTATTACCTGGCCTAGGAATCAAGCTTGTAAGTTTGATCTAGGAACTTGGCCGACTTCCTTAACCGAAATGAGTGCGGATCTTAGTCCAAAGGCTTTTACTATCTGGATGCCAAACCAATTTGCCCAATTTAGCAAAAAATACAATAAAAGGAAATATCGAAAAGATAAAAAGAAGCTGTGAATTTTAGTTAATAGAGTCACTAGTCAATTTTAGGGAAAACTTACCCACTCTTTCAATTAAACCAAAAACTAGTAGGGAGAATCGGTTAGCTTCAAAGAGGTTTTTAAAAGGCACCAAGTAATCCCTAGTGTGGGCACCATCTCACATCCATAGGCTCCAGCCAAGGATCTAGGTTTAGGGCTGATGGTTTGGTAGCATGATGGAGTCATCACATAGCCACCTGTCATCACTAACAGCCTCTACTAATAATACAGGAAATTATGATCTTAATTGCACTATCAAACAGTCATATAGCACATTAGCATCAGTCATATCAAACAAAACAAATCAAATGTAATATGCTAGTCTAAAAAAATTCAAAATAAAGTAAGTAATTACAGTAGGTAGGTAGCTACTTATAGATTATGTCTTTGCTAAACTCGAAATCAAAAATCATGCAATGAAAGAAAGAAAGGAAATGAGGGAAGATTCAAATCTCGTCTTTGAGATATCCTAGCTGATTTACCATGGAAGGTAGCAAAGTGGCATTTTTTAATGTTTAACCCGATCTCTCCTTATCATTTCTCAATGTTCTCAATGTATAAAGTGCTTCTCTTGAGATTTTCCCTAGTCTCTAACTCTCTGGTTTCAAGTACTCTTTCCCCAAAAATCTCTCGTAAGTTTTTTTATGCTCTCACTAATGGAAATTTTGTGCTGATTCGATGCCTGTAACCCTAGGAGGTAGCCCCTTTTTATAGTGGTTGAGGGGATTGTTTAAACTGATTAAGACAAAGGAAACACAATTTTATTCCCATTAAACTTAATCTAAATGAGTGAATGAATCTAGCAAGGACTCCAACAAATTAAATATAGTAAGTTAGTCCAACTATGATTAATTAATCACTATTTAGACAAATGAGTGCTCATAGGGTAGAAAAAATTCGTGACCTAGCCAGGTTCCCTATTTTGCTTAGGTCAGGCCTATTAGGCCAACCTTTCTCACTCTCTCCTTCTTTTTCCTTTATTATTCTTGAACACACAAGTTGGGGTATGATTTTCATGACTGGGCAATTTAAAATGAGACAACATTTTTAGGCATCTGTAATGTTATATAGTAAATAAGTTTGTATAACATCTAATGAGCAAAATCATCATGCATGCATCTCAAATTGTTCTACTCATCGATCACTCAATAAGTCACTACATAAAAAGAACACACGACCAACCCATCATATCAGTAGATCGAAATTATGCGTTAAGTGTTGTCAGGAGTAATCACTGTCAAGTATCCTACATTTTATGGAAACTATTTTTAGGGTCCCATATTTTTAGGATAGATTTAAAAGTTCCTATATTCTATTGTAATTATTTTAAGGGGGCAAGTCACTATTCAGATTTTCATCCATCGCCTTAAAATTTTCGTATTTGCATATCTTATTCCAATCATTAAAAACTTATTTTAGAAAAATTTTACTTTTGTGCATGTGATATTCTTCTTATTAATACTACTCAAAATCCCCTTTAGTAGTATTAAAGCCACATGATCAAAATTTAATTAAGGTAATTAAGCTAATTAATAGATAATTAAGATTAATTAATACATTTAATGCTTGAATAATCATTTTCTCATCCTACTACAAATTATTTACATAATGTGCAGACTCCAAACTCATCCAAATTTGTAGCAACTTAATTAATCTATATCACCGATACTATTTTAGAATTAAAAGCTAAATCAGTAAAAATAAAGACTAAAGTTAAGGAGGTAAAAAAGCAATTATCAATAATTCATCTTTTTTTAATAGACGAAATTAGACATAGTGAAAAATCAAATTTAAGTACTAGTTTTCCATTTCAGCATAAGTTTCCTTTGGAAAACCTAAAAAATAAAAAGTCATTTCCTTTGCAAGATATAAAAATCATAAAAGAAGTAGGAAAAATTAACTGGAAGATCTTCAAAAAAAGAAGAAATAGAAGAAGAAAAAGAGGATCTAACGTAAGTAGTGTAATATAGAAGAGTTATAAGATATATTTCATAAAGAACAAAATTCATAAGAATTAAACAAAATCATAACGCAATAGTAAACAAACAAGAAATACTATCTGATGATAATGAAGAGATAAATAATATCTAGTTTGACGAAGAAATATGTCAACAGATGAACTTAATTAAACTAGAAGATATGATGGCCGTTCCTTTTGAAGAGATTAAGAAAAAAAATGGGTAAAAATATGTGGAAAAGTCGTAGCTAAAAAGGAAACCAATGAGATTGGTGAAGAACTCAATATTGGCGAAATCAAATCCATTCTGGATAGCTATCTTATTCCAATACTTGAAGAGTTCGGTGAATTGTCTAGAAGAAATACCATTGTGTGAGACCTAAGTATGTTCCAGCTGGACTAACAACCAACTTTTCCATTGGTTGCATCCCAATAAAGATCACATCCTTCAAAGAGATTAGCCTTACACTAATTAGCCAAATAGGTCACATCCTAGACGTCGATGGAGCTCCTAATAGAGAAGAAATATTTGAGCATTGGACTAGAGGTATGAATACTATCTTGAGCCAATACCAAATAGACAATGGAAATTTACTAAGCTGTATCACACGCAGTTTTTCTGAAACTATAGTTGACAAGTATGACTCATCAGATGAGTAAGGTAAAAATGTATTAAGAATGATGGAAGCACCAGTTACAATGTTGAAAAATTATGTGAGGACATTAAAATTGAGTTTATCAAAGCCAAACTTGATTATGAAGGAAAAGCAAGAGAGTGGCAAAGAAAGTTTAATAACATGAGTATGGGACATAAGATATCTAGAAAATTATATTGCTAAATTTAGCCAATAATATTATTGTAAAATTGGGCATAATATTAGTACATTTTATGTCAAATTACATTATCTAAGTAATTCCATAATCAATTAAATTACATGACCTAAAAAAGCAGATGTCACTGATACCCTTAATACAAGACCTTCTCATTTAAGAAAATGGGTAAATGTTTAATGTCTTAATCTTTACAAACAAATGAGAATGAATAAATAATTTCTAGTCTATTGGGATACTCCTCTTCAATGGCGAAATGAGCCTAAGAAGAAACGAATAAGAAAGTTTTATAAGAAAAAGGGCTTTAACAAGCAAAGAGGAGAAAAATACAAAAGAAAGTCCTAAAAGGCGTATACTTTTTTAAGAAAAGCTACTTATTGTCCAACAGGGAAAAATAGGTGGAAGTGTTGCATATGTTGAGAAGTAGGCCATTATTTAAATGAATGTAAAATTATGAAGAAAAATAAACATATAGAAACATTGGGTAGTTTAGACTACTTTAAGCTTAGTGAAGAAAAAGCACTTGACCTAATCTTGAAAAACAACAAAGGAATTGTTGAAATAGTTATGGAAGATGAATATGAATGAAGAGATTATGAAGAAATAAGTCATATAATAGAAAGTAGCTGAATTAGTCTTGGCGGACCTATCTTAGAGAGAAGAATTTACACTAGATAATGATAATAAAGATGTCAAAGGAGATTAGGTCCTTCCGATAATTTAGAAGACATGATCTATAAAAAATTCATCTTTTAACTAGAGAGTGTCCATGCGAAACGATAGAAGGGGATTTAGAATTAAAAGATTGTGAAGATGATGTGTGAGAAGCTAATATTATTAAGCATAAAAAGGATAGAAAATATAGGTATATCTGTGTTAGAAGTGTCCAAGTTCAAATTATACCATTACAGTATTATGGCAAAGAGATTGATCTCTATGTTTTGGTTTGTGATATTGTGCTTCCAAACTTTAGTAATCAAATAATCAAAGGTGTAATGGCCCTAATTTCTAATTACCCAATTACCTGAATCTAATTATTTACTGCATATAATTGTATTGGAATTCTTAAGGATTGGAGTCACTACTACCTACCCAAGTCGAACAAAACCACTTGGAACTCTGCATCTATACTGAATTAATTTCACATTCATCAAATCCACGAAGTTAGGAGTAAGGAAGTCTCATCCATACGACTATTCAACTTATATAACAAAATACAACTTTGCTAGTGGTTTCTTAGCACCTCATATGTAATAGCCTGACTTTAAATCATATTTATTTATTTAATTAAGTTATGTTATTAATTTTCTCGCATTTTATTATTGCATTTAATCATTCTAGTTTGAAAAAATTCATTTTGGGCCTACTTTACAATTTGGGTTTTAATTATCTCAAAATTTTGGGTTAATCGATGGTTTGCCTCGACAATTATAGTGTAGAAGACTAAATTGTTTTTCACGAAATCATAAAAATTTAATTCCGAGCTGCAAATAAAAAATAAATAAATAAATAAATTTTTTCCCGCAATGAAGTGCTGTTTTTTTTCCTGATCCAAATTTATTTAAGCCCAATTCAACGCACAACAAGTTGATTGACCTGATTTAGTTAATTACCATTATTTAGGCCTAATTATCGCTAGAAAAAAGCCACTTATGGGGTTAAATATCAGCCAAGTGAATTCAATCAAGACAAATATCAACCAAGTAAACACTCACTTCATTTCTTCCTATTCTCTGTCCACCCCACTGCTACCTTTTCCACTGTTCTGCTGCCAGAGAGCTGTTGTCTAAGCCAGCTTGCTACCGCAAAGAGCCACCATCTGGCTCCCCTCTCTGGCACCAGCAACCCCTAACCACCACCCTCCATCACTCTTCGAACATCACTCACACCTCCTTTTTCAAGCTCAAAGTGAGTAAACTCTATCACCTATCTTGTTGATTTTTGGATTTGATTCTTATTTTTGTTAGTTTTAATTGTTGATCACACTATTTTGATAAGAATAAGAGATACTTTAATGTGTTAATTTGTTGGTTAACCTGGAAATCTTGCCAGGGTTGAGATTATACATAAGCATGCAAGCTTAAGTCTGAAATGATGGATTTGGATTGTTATTGTATTCATGGTGATATTGAATGACTTTAAATGCAAATATAAGCTGGTTATAAGCTAGGATTTTGGTGATCATGCATGATTTGGCCTATCCTTAGCATCAAGTATGTTATTTGTACATGATTGGATAGAAAATGAAGTTTGGATGTGTTGTGGACTTGGATTATGCATTGATGTGACTTTTTCTAAAAGGGGTGGATTATGAAAATTCCCTCAAATGGCCGAAAGAAGTCATTTTGTTTCTTTATGTAAGTAAGTTAGATTATGGAAGTGTTTAAGCATTTTGTAATGAAAAGAAAAGTTAAAAAATAGGTGAGGATTATTATAGAGTGATTTTGAATAATATGCTTATGTAAGGTAATGTTAAGGAATAACCATTGTTTAGGGATTTTAGAGAGTGATTTTAGAGGAAATGATGTGAAGAACAGACTGAAAACATGGACATTAGGGCGCCGAGTAGACCCAAAATAGGGGTCCATTTCCGATTAAACTGGTATTGTTTGGCACGTCAAAAAATTAAATTTTGGTGGATAGATAGACCAATGAGTTACCTTTCAAATGTCTCTCGAATCACTTCATTTTGAGTTTTGTGGCAAAAGGTATGGCTGATTTGCTAAGACTGCGCAGGATAAACTGGTGCTGTGCATAGTTTTGTTTAAGCTCAATTTTAGGAGTCGTGTTGTAGTAGTTGTGTTTTGCACTGTGAATGAAAGTGTTACGAGACTTTTTAAGCTTTTCATATTGGGGTTTTAGTTCTCAATTTGTGGTTGGTAGTGTAAGTTATGAATTATGTGCCTTTACTTCTTAAGTCTTTACTTTATAACCTAAATTATTTACCTTGGTTTATTTTACTTTAAATTATACTATATTATGTTGATTTAAACTAAATTTCAATAGTTTATATAGTTTGTAATGCCTTAGTTTAACCTATCTTATACTTATTCATTGGATTCTGAATGCCATTTAGTAAACAAGTTCTTTTAAAGTTATCCGTTATAAGATTAAGTTCATTTGCTGAGTACATGTACCTATAATGACAATTTTGGACAAATTAGCATCTATCATTTCTTCGTCCTCTTTTATACAAATATTATATAGTGAGATTTCATTAAAAATCTTGAGTACATTCATTGCCTATATCTTTAGAAATCTGAATGTATTTATCAAAATTATAATGTTTTAATAAGTTCATCAATAAATCAGTTTAATCAGTAATTTGTCACATAACTAGTGACCCCATCAGTTATCAGTTTTAGGACATTCACCCTTCAGTTACCGTGCAGCCTCAGGCCAGCTCTCCCAATTGGCTTGACAGGTGTAGACCTATCTATGGATCATATCAGTCCTCAGGGGTTCACCACTAGATAAAGACTAGCCATGTAGCTCTACATTCATCTCATTTCCTATTTCAAATTAAAATGAATTATAAAGTGGGCCCAATCAATGTTTCAATGATTATTCAACAACACCGGAATGCATGTACTGTGCTTCAGTTCACACTTTGAAATGTTTGTGATGTTTTGTTTTAGACAAGTGCTCAGTGAATCACCCCAACGCTAGAAAACCTGCTGAGGATGATAAGTGAGCAATGGAACTTGGTCAGATTAGTAGTGGTGTACTGAACTTATGTGCTTTGGAGATTTATTTTGAGTTATCTTGTGGCTGGAACTATAATGATAATGGTGATTTGCCTACTATAACGTATAAACCCTATGTCTGTTATCATCTAACCATGTACGATTTTGGATGATGTTCAACTTTTATGGGATTGAATTATGCTCAATTATAATATCTTTTTTGTAATTGCTTTAAGCGTTGTCTTTATTGGGACAGGGGTTAACACCCTCATCATTGGAATCATCACTTCTAATTAAGAGAATTATTTAAGAAATTCCAAATAGTAAAGGATGTTCATTTTAGGGTGTTACAGATTTAGTGCAGAGCCGGGTTTAGTTTTCCTTAATAGGTTATGAAGTATGGAGACTAGAAATAGGTGGGAGAGGAGCTTGATTAGTAAGGGTTATCATTATATTGTTAGAGATCAGTAATAATAGAAAAGTTTGTGTGCATCTCTTACATGCTCTATGTTTATGTTTTCCTTGTTAGATGGATCCATTTGCAGTAAACATGATGTTGCATACATCTGTGGCTTCCGACATCTCTTCTTCATGCTAGTATGATTGCTCATGCGCAGGACCACTTTTCTAGGTTCCATATCATTATGGTCCGTGCGTTATGTAGACCATTATGGTCCCTACCTATCGTTGCCCCATGGGTTGAGTATATGATCTATTATCATGCTCTCATAATGGTGGAAGCCTCGGGCTGAGATGGACCTAAGTTTCACATACAGGAGGCCTGAGCTATCATCACTCCTGAGTTGCTGGTCAGAGAGGAGTTTGAGTAGAGAGGGATCACCTTGGAGACCCTACAGTATGACTTTCCTTCACACCAGGCACCTCCCCTACCTGCACCACCTACGGCAGCTCAAGGACCACCATCACCGCCTGTACTCGGCACTCCTCAGATGCCCAATAGCCCAATGCCATAGTGATCAGAGAAGGTGTATGTGGTCATAGATTGCCATGATTTACCTAGAGGTAGTAGTGGTTAGTTCAGATGAGGAGCCCATAGAGGATCTTGAGGAGCCCATAGAGGATCTTGAGGAGCCCCTAGAGGCAGAGGACGATCCAGAGGAGGATCTAGAGTTGGGGAGCAGCAGGTTAATTAGATTCTTGATAATGCATAGCCAAAGGCAACATACAATAGTTTTGATTGAGGCAAAGAGGCTAAGGATGAGTCTAACCCGGATTAGGATCCATCTAGGGATAGCTGGACTGATTTAGGTGTTAACTTTCATTAGGTTCTTTTTGATCCAGCATGTATATAATATCGTTGGTTGGATAGATGCATTTTGAGTAGCATATGGCATTATATATAGTCAGTTAGATCCATCCGGCTGTGATGACTAGATCTATCTTTTTTCGGACGGATTTGGTGCTTTGTGGCTAGTTAGTATTTTTGTTTAGAGTGGTGCAAGGGCTGACATTAGTTAGTCAGCTAGTTGTGATTTTTTTTTTCTTGATCATGTTTGTAAATAAGCAGTTACGCATACAAATAAGTAGTTACGGAAAGATATAATGAAGCCTTAGTTTTTGTTTTGATAATCTTCTTGGTTTTATTTATTAGGTATACTTATCTTATCTGTTGGTTTTATGCAAGTGATTGAATTGTTTTGTTTAATATATGATCAAAATGTCTGAATTTGTGTAAAACAACGCAGAGACTTATATAGGAAATAACTCGAACCATGGTTAGGGGTCGGGTAAACTAGCCTCATGTGATGTACCACCAAATTTTAGTGAAAAGCCGCCAATTCACTGAGTTAGCTAATAACACTAGGAATTGTAACCACTAGCCGACTTTAGTAGCTAAACTGATGAAACAGATTCCTCTAGGAACTGCTAAAAACCCTCTGAGAGATGATAAACTGGCAGATAGGGTAGCACGATGCAACCCTAAAGTTTACGATGGAAAGTATGACCTAGTGGAATTAGGGGAATGGGTGAAGGGAATAGAAAATTTTTTTTTACAGTAGTAAAGATTCCAGAGGAGAAGAAAGTGAACATTGGGATGTTCTACCTGACTAATGAAGCTGAGTGGTAGTATGACTGTGTCGTAGTACACTAGTAAGTTTATAGAATTTTCCAAGTTTATCCCTGAATTTGTGTCCTCTAAAAGATAGAAGATGAGGAGATTCAAAGAATGTTCAGCTTTTTATATTAGTAATCAGCTGGCAGGTTAACTAATCTCGACCTACCAGGAGTTATCTGAGCGAGCAGCTAAAGTGGAGTAGGTGAAAACTGATTTGAGGCCCTGAACCCAATCAATCAAAAGAGGAATGGGATCGAGCAAGGAGCTCCGAGTGAGAGTGTAAACCAAAAGAAGCCTTGTCCCGCTCCTCCCAAGAGTCGCTCCGCAGGTTTTGTAGAGCCTTATAGGGAATACGGAAGAACCAACCACACCATCCCTGAATGCTAAGTGGGAGCTAACAAGTGTAAGTGGTATGAAAGCCCAAAGTGTTGTATAAAAAGTTTTAATATTTATAAACCCCAAGTGCAAGGTGTATGGTTGAGTACTTGGGTTGTCGTCCACATGAAATTGTGTTTCCAACTACCAAGGCTAACTAAAGCGTCTTGAGCTAGGCAATATCAAAGGAAAACAAAGGGTAAACTAAACTACGCTAACAAACATAGAAAAAAGCGACTTAGAGTTGCGATTTGACCAATGAATGAACCAACTAATCGAGATGAGTCCTAACCTACCCAAACTATATCATGAACTAGAGATGATCGGTTGTACCATCAAAGACCACCCAAGCCCTCTCTCAAGGGTCATGGGCTAGTCTAATTAGCCTAACCACCTATTTTCATGGGGTTATCCCAATTAGACCACAAAACTAGCAACCCCATACCTAGCTCGATTCGGATACTATTTTTATGTCCTGAATTCGGCTATTCCCTCTCCCACACTAGCTAATTGACCTCACCTCTCAGCATAAGTCAATCGCCTAAAAATATGGATGAAAGCTCTTTCAAGCGTTTCATCGAGCACTTGGCGGGCGTGGGATAAAACTCTAAGTTCTAGGCATAGATTGGTTATGGTTAGGCCAAACACAAGACTAGTTAGCGATCAAGAGGCTAATCACAACCCAAGCCAACACAATCTACCAACTAAACATCATAAACACATGAAAACCTAAGCTAACAAACAAGAACATGAACTTGAAGAACAAAACAAAGAGAATGAAATTAAACAAATCTAAACAACTAAATAACATGAATTAAAAACAAAAACTAAATATATAAACTAAACAAAACAAATACAAGAATTAAAACTGACAAAACCTAAACAAGAACAACATATAAACTAAAGAGATGAAAGGAGAGAAAACTTAGTCTTGAATTGATGAAGAACTTGAAATCCCAAGGTTGAATCTAAGGTTACAATCTTCAATCCTAAACTAATCCTCCTTATTTGCTAAAATCTAACCTAAACTATCATAGAAATCGCCAGAGAGAAGCCCTAAGTGAACCCCCGTGTGACCCCCCGCAAAAACTGGCTGAAAAGGGCTTTTATTGCGAAACTGGGCCCGACGCACGGACGTGCCACCACGCACGGCCATGCGCCTGGCCGTGCTGGCCGTGCGTTGCTTCCGCCACCAGTGCACGGCTGTACATCCCTGCAGGACGGCCGTGTACTGCTATTTTTTGCTGTTTTTCGCCGGTTTGTCCCATCTTCACTCATTTTCGCGACGTTTGCTTGATTTGGTGTTATTTCCAACAAAACACAAATAAAACAAGGTAAAATCTTAAAGATTAAATTATTATACGAGCTAAAAATGGGTGAAAGAGGCACGTAAAATAGGGTTATTTATCGCCTAACAAATACCCCCATGCCTATCTTTTGCTTGTCCTCGGGCAAAATAAAAGAAAAACTAACTTAAGAACCTAACTCACTTTCGTAGGAATCACGGTTGCATTTAGCATATGCAACAAGCCCTTTAAACCCCTTGGTTCCTCCAAGTGGACGTGTAAGGTCTCGTGAGGGTTTGCAGAAAATATACCCACAAAATATCAAAAAAAAAGGAAAAACAAAGAAAAGAGAAACAAACATCGAAAAATAAAAATGACAAAACATAATATATACATTGGGATAAACTGTACACAATCGAATCAACCAAAACCGCCTAGTAGCTCAAATATCAATCTGTACACAAGCATCATATGCATTTCAGGACACATCATGCCAAAGAATGACATCCAGACATCAGCTTTTCACCCCACGACGCATGAGAACATTGAATCCATCCTGATGCCTGGTGTATAAGTGTATCATCATCCTAAAACTTAGCCTACCAAAATCAAACTCAATCCCATGCAACTGACACAAGGTACCTTTTTGAATGGCTAGCATGGAAAGTAAGCTTCCCCAGTAGCAGTATTGCTTCAAAGGGTAGCACCAGTAGCGCACGCCTTAAAGGGGTACTTATCATTCCAAACTCTTTTCTTCCCCACTTTTTTTCTTTTCCTTCCATTATTTTTTTTTTCGTTGCAAACTCTTGCCACGCCTCAGAGGGATACACCCAGTAGCGCTTGAATTTGTTTGTTTTTGCTTTGGTTTTTGGAAAAGGGGGCGCAAGCACATACAAAGGGAATTGTGCAGTGGACAAGTGGGAGAGCCGATTACGGAAGGCTAAGAATATAAGGTAATGATAATATAATAGTCAGGATTAGATTACAAAGTTACAATGGACTATTAGGGTTAGAACTGAGGCCTAAAATGATAAACTGGGGATGAATATCTATCATGCACATTATACTTATATACGAGCTAATAGTCAAGGTACTGGATATCAAAACTGATCAAAATAGTACAAAACTCCCCTAAATTCAAAAATTAAGAAAAATTATACAAAAAAAGAGAGAAATTGAAAAATTTACACAAAAATGAAAAAGTTTTCATAAAAATAAGGATAAAAGGGGAGATGACCCCACCCCCACACCTAAATCTCACAATGTCCTCATTGGGAGCTGAGAGTCATCACCAATGCAAAGTGCACAAATATCCACAAAAATACAAAAATGGTGATCATAGCCATCAATGGCTCAACAACATCCCAAATTTCAACTCAAGAAGATCACCAACAAAACCACAATCCTAATATCCACAACTAAACAAAAAGAAGAAGAAAGAAAGTAAAAAGGAGGGAGAAGAGTTAGAATGAGTATACCAGGTCAGGTACTGATTGTACCCGAACTACGCCTCCCTAGGATGGTGCTATGGAGGCCTGATGAGCATCAGCCACTCCTCATCATCGCTCAGGACTTATGGCATCAACTCGAATGCCGTCAAAACTCGTAACAGCTTATCATGCATTGCTGCATGCATCTCAAAATGGTGTGAATAAGAGAACACTGGTAAGGATGGAGCAAACAAAGTTAGTGCCCTCTTAAACTCATCAAATGCCTTGGAGAAATCAGCAGAATAATCGAATGCAATAATCAACACGATTTTTCCAGGCATGCCCTCTAGGCACAGACGATAAGGATCAAGGAAGGGGTCATACCCTCTAAAAGTGCCTAGAGAGTTACAACAGTCAACCTCATTCCCCTCAAGCATCACATGAGGATCGATAAGTAAAATATCACAACACTTAGGGGAATGGGAGGGTGGTGAACATGAAGAGGAAGCATGGAATGTATCAATAGAGTTGGGGGATATATTATCAATAAAATTAGGACTAGTTGGTCCTGCAACCACAACATCCACGCATGAAGTCCCTGTGGGAGTCTCATGAAAATCATGCATCTCAACAGAAACATTGCCGGACTTAGACCAAGTATCATCCTCATCAACACTAGCGCTAACACCGAGGGTCTCACCTACCTCGAACTTCGTCGACTGAGTTAAATGGGAAGGTGTATCAGGAAAGGTCATGATAAACGCAGTATTGTCCCAAAGGGTATTAGGAAAGGATGGAGTAATGGCGAGTAAAGTAGTCAAGGGAGGGTCGAGTACGTCCTCTCGTCCGAACTCTAGAGGAGGAAAAGACGCACCATCACCACACAGATTGACATCAAGTCTAGAAGAACTAGAGTTAAGGTCAGTCTTAGGTGATAAGTCATACTCCCGCAGTTTATTAGCAAACTCAATTTGTTACTCATTGATTGTCTCTATCATATTGCTAAGTCTAGCAAAACCCTCATCAGAAATATAATAGGGACAAGAATTACTGACGTGATAAGAGCAATGGCAAATTTCGCACGCAGGAGGGGCATAATCAGGGATGCAGGGGGTGGGGTACAAGAATCAGAACAACTAGTTTCAAATTCATAAGTATCCCAAGCCAACCAATCAAGGAAATCACATGCTTCATTAACATCTTTAGCACAGAAATCCCAGTACTCTAAAAGAGCACGGGTCTCACAATTCACACCCTCATAAACTGTATTGAAAAGCTCCCACTTCTCCACACAAAAATCGCAATGAGCAAGAAAAGCATGTAGTCGATCACAGTATCTCCAAAACAATTCATGCTCATATTGAGGGAAGTGGGAAAGAGACATTTTTTTCTCAATTTTTAATTTTTTTTTCCGAAATAAAAGCCTAGTCTCGAATAGTTAAGTAAGCTCTAATATTGGAAAGCGCCAATTCCCCGGCAACGGCGCCAAAAACTTGTTGCAGCAAAAGTTTTAATATTTGTGAACCCCAAGTGCAACGTGTATCGTTGAGTACTTAGAGTGTTGTCCGCAGGGAATTATGTTTCCAACTACCAAGGCTAACTAAAGCATCTCGAGTTAGGCAAAATCAAAGGAAAACAAAGGGTAAACTAAACTACGTTAACAAACATAGAAAAAAGCGACTTCGGATTGCGATTTGACCAATGAATGAATCAACTAATCGAGATGAGTCCTAACCTACCCAAACTACATCATGAACTAGAGATAATTGGTTGCACCATCAAAGACCACCCAAGCCCTCTCTCAAGGGTCATGGGTTAGTCTAATTAGCCTAACCACCTATTTTCATTGGGTTAGCCCAATTACACCATAAAACTAGCAGTCCCAGACCTAACTCGATTTAGATACTATTTTCATGTCCCAAATTCGGCTATTCCCTCTCCCACACTAGCTAATTGACCTCACCTCTCAGCATAAGTCAATCGCCCAAAAACATGGATGATAGCTCTTTCAAGCATTTAATCGAACACTTGGTGGGCATGAGAGAAAACTCTAAGTTTTAGGAATAGATTGGGCATGGTTAGGCCAAACACAAGACTCGTTAGCCATCAAGAGGCTAATCACAATCCAAACCAACACAATCTACCAACTAAACATCACAAACACATGAAAACCTAAGCTAGCAAACAAGAACATGAACTTGAAGAACAAAACAAAGAGAATGAAATTAAACAATCTAAACAACTAAATAACATGAATTAAAAACAAAAACTAAATATATAAACTAAACAAAACAAATATAAGAATTAAAACTGACAAAGCCTAAACAAGAACAGCATATAAACTAAAGAGATGAAAGGGGAGAAAACTCAGTCTTGAATTGATGAAGAACTTGAAATCCCAAGGTTAAATCCAACGTTACAATCTTCAATCCTAAACTAATCCTCCTTATTTGCTAAAATCTAACCTAAACTACCATAGAAATCGCCAGAGAGAAGTCCTAAGCGAACCCCCGTGCGACCCCCCGCAAAAACTGGCTGAAAAGGGCTTTTATCGCGAAACTGGGCCCGATGCACGGCCGTGCACCACCACGTACGGCCACCACGCAAAGCCATGCGCCTGGCCGTGCTGGCCATGTGTGGCTTCGGCCACCGGTGCACAGCCGTGCATCCCTGCAGGACGGCCGTGCACTGCTGTTTTCTGCTGTTTTTCATCGATTTGTCCCATCTTCGCTCCTTTTCGCTACGTTTGCTTGATTTGGCGTTATTTCCTACAAAATATAAATAAAACAAGGTAAAATCCTAAAGATTAAATTATTATACGAGCTAAAAATGGGTGAAAGAGGCACGTAAAATAGGGCAATTTATCGCCTAACACAAAGCACCTCTTTGCTGCATGTTCCTGAATAGTAAAGGCCATACATAAGGGAGCAGCAAAACCCTTGGCTCCACTGTGCCAAGGGTTCCCGCATCCAAGGCCTACAGTTGTAGGAAGGGCGTATATGATGAGCAAGAAGGAAGCAACCACCTTTAGCATGGTAATTACTGGAACCCTCTCTTTAAATTCAAAGTAATTTTGTATATTGTTTGATTCGAGTGCCACCTATTCATTTATATCTACCCACTTCACTAAGCAATTGAACCTTGAGAATGGAAAGTTGGGAACCAATTATAGAACCAAGTTGTTTAATGACTCTATAGTTGAGTGCCCTATTTTCTATAAACTTGTCCCCATTACAAATGGTGGACTCACATTCCCTGAAGACTTGATTCAATTTAACTTGTCAGACTTTTATATCATTTTGGGGATGAACTGGTTGTGTACTTATGGAGCCAAAATTTACTTTGGAAACCTTAAGGTCATTTTGAGGAATGAAAGTCTAAGAGACGTATGTTTTTATGGGCAAAGAGAGGAAAAACTATGTCCCATAATTTCTACTACAAAAGCAAGTAAGTTGTTATGCCAGGAGTGTACTGGGTTTTGGTATTATGCTATGGATGCTCAGTTGAAAGGAGAGAAAGTAGAAGATACTCTTGTAATTTGTGAATTTGGAGATGTTTTTCCTAAAGAATTACCAAGACTGCCATCATAAAGAGGAATTGATTTTGAGATTGAATTAATCTCTATTGCCTGATCTATCTCTAACTCCCCATATCGTATAGCTCCAACTGAGCACACAGAACTGAAGGTTCAGCCAGATGAGCTATTACAGAAGGAATTTATCAGACCAAGTGTGTTACCAAGGGGTGCACCAGTGTTCTTTGTAAAGAAAAAAGATAAAACCTTGAAGTTATGTATCAATAATAGAGAGTTGAACAAGATTACCATCAAGAGCAAATACCCCTTGCCTCAAATAGATGATGCTCTTTAGCCTCACCAATGGCCTTGCAGCCTTTATGGATCTTCTGAACACAGTTTGCAGAGCCTATTTAGACAAGTTTCTTGTAGAGTTCATAGATGATATCTTGATATACTTGAAGGATAGAAATGAACATACTGTTCATATGAGGATAGTGGTACAAACTTTGAGGGAATACCAATTATGTGGAAAATTGAAGAAGTGTAAGTTTTGGTTAGAAGTAGTATTTTTCAGACATGTAGTTTTAAAGAAGGGATTAAAGTTGACCTCCAGAAGTTGAAAGCAATTACAAAGTGGCCAAGACCCACCAATGTCACTAATGTTAGAAGTTTCTTGGGCTAGTTGGCTATTATCGGAGGTTTGTGGAGGACTTTTCCAAGATAGCATCTCCCCTGACAATTTGTTGAAGAAAGCCATTTAGTCTGAGTGGATAGTGAAGCGTCAAAAGGCATTTCAAGACTTAAGGCAATGATTAACTACCGCTCCAATCCTGACCTTAGCAGTGGAATGTAATATACTATTTATAATTATGCCTCGAAGAATGGTCTGGGGTGTGTTTTGATGTAGGAGGATAAATGGTGGCTTTTTCCTTCGGACATCTCAAGTCTTATGAGTAGAATTACCTACCCATGACTTGACGTTAGCAGCTATGGTTTTTGCACTGAAAATATAGACATATTACTTATATAGGGTACCATGTGTGATTTTTACTGACCACCAAAGTTTGAAATATATCTTCACTCAAAAAGAGCTTAATTTGGGACAAAGGCTTGGCTAGAGTTACTTAAAGATTATGACTCTCAAATTAAATATCACCTTGGAAAAGCAAATATTGTAGCAGATGCCCTGAGTTGGAAGACATAACATATCTTGAACACTGTAGTGATTACGCAGTTCAACCTCTTAAGAGGGCTTGAGCAATTAGGCATTCAATTAGTGTTGCATGGATAAGCAAGTGTTTAGTTATCAACGCTTATCTTACAACCCTCCATAATGGAGGAATTCAAATAAACCAAGGAAGTGTTCCTGAGCTCCAAAGTATAAAGCAAAATCTTGAGAAAGATAACTCGCCTGGTGTTGTAATACAAGAAGATAGCACCTTACGATTCTAAGATCGCCTGTGTCTACCCAAAAATGAGGAACTGAGGAAAAATATCTTAAAGGAGGCTTACAACACCCACTAGTCGATGCATCTAGGAGGCATCACGATGTATAAAGACATGAGGCAATACTTCTGGTGGAATAACATGAAGAAAGAGATTACAAAGGATGTTGATAAATGTCCGATTTGCCTAAAGGCTAAAGTTGAGCACTAATGCCCCATGCACGAACTACGACCTTTAAAAATTCTCGCTTAGAAGTAGGACTCCATCTCAATGGACTTTGTCCTAGGATTACCTCTGTCTGCTTCAAAGAAGAATGCCATTTGGTTAATAGTTGATTGATACACTAAATCAACTCACTTTCTACCAATTCGAGATGCCTGGGGAGTTGAAAAACTAGCCCAACTGTATGTTAAGGAAATAGTTCGATTCCATGTGATTTCCTCGGATATAGTATCAGATATAGATCAAAGATTCTAAGCTCGTTTTTTGCAAGTGCTCCAAAAAGCCTTTGGAACCAAATTGAATTTCAGTAGCTCTTATAATCCTTAAACATATGGCAAACAGAGAGAGTAAATCAAATTTTAGAGGATATGTTGAGAGCTTGTTTTTAGAATTTCAAGGAAAATAGGAGGTTGACTTACGATAGGTGGAGTTTTCTTGTAATAATGGTTACCAATCCACTATTTAAATGGCCTCGTTTGAGGCTCTATATGGAAGAAAATGCAGAACCCCTTTGTGCTGGAGTGACCTGGATGAGGCATTGACCTGGGCTCATGACTTATTCAAGAAAACACCGAAATAATAAGAAGATTCAAAAGCATGTTCTACTGCCCAAAGTCTACAGTAAAGTTATGTTAATAAAAGGAGGCCGCCTCTAGAGTTCCAAGTAGGTGATAAGGTTTCCCTAAAGGTTTCGCCAACTAAGGGTATCAGGAGATTTGGGGTGAGAGGCAAATTGAGTCTAAGATATATTAGGCCATATGAAATCATTGAAAAGTTGAATCTTATAGCTTATAGACTGACTATCAAAGGTTGAAATACATCTTCACTCAAAAACAGCTCAATTTGAGACAAAGGCTTAGCTAGAGTTACTTAAAGATGCTAACCTGTAGGTTCAATATCACCTTAGAAAAGCAAATTTTATAGTAGATGCCCTGAGTCAAAAGACACAGCGTAGCTTGAACACTGTAGTGATTACGTAGTTCAACCCCTTAAGAGAGGTTGAGCAATTGGGTATCAATTAGTGTTGCATGGGTAACCAAGTGTTTAGTTGTCAACACTTACCTTACAGCCCTCCATAATGGAGGAAATTCGAGTGAACAAAAAAAGTGATCCTGAGCTCCAAAGAATAAAGCAAAATCTTAAGAAAGGTAACTTGCCTGGTTTTCTAATATAAGAATATGGGACCTTGTGATTCCAGGTTCACCTATGTGTACCCAAAAATAAGGAACTAAGGAAAAATATCTTAGAGGAGGCTCAGAACATCCACTAGTTGCTGCATCTAGGAGGCATGAAGATGTACAAAAACATGAGGTAACACTTTTGGTGGAATAACATGAAGAAAGAGATTGCAGAGTATGTTGATAAATGTCCGATTTACCAAAATGTTAAACCTGAGCGCTAATGTCCTACGGGCAAACTGCGACCTTTAAAAATTTCCGCTTAGAAGTGGGACTCCAACACCATGGACTTTGTCTTAGGATTACTTCTGTCTACTTCAAAGAAGAATGTCATTTGGTTAATAGTTGATCGACTCACTAAATCAACCCATTTTCTGCCAATTCGAGATACTTGAAAAGTTGAAAGACTAGCCCAGCTGTATGTTAAGGAAATAGTTCGATTCCATAGGATTTCCTTAGACATAGTATCAGATAGGGATCAAGATTCCATGCCTTTTTTGGCAAGTGCTCCAAAAAGCCTTTAGAACCAAATTAAATTTCAGCAGCTTTTATAATCCTTAAACAGATGGGCAAACAGAGAGAGTAAATTAAATTTTAGAGGACATGTTGAGAGCATTGTGCTTTAGAATTTCAAGAAAAATAGGAGGACGACTTATCATAGGTGGAGTTTTCTTACAACAATAGTTACCAATCCACTATTTAAACGGCCCCGTTTGAGGATCTATATGGAAGAAAATGCAGAACCCCTTTGTGCTGAAGTGACCTGGATAAGGCATTGACCTGGGCCCATAACTGATTCAAGAAACCACTAAAATGATAAGGAAGATTCAAAAGCATGTTCAAGTTGCCAGAGTCAACACAAAAGTTATGCTGATAAAAGGAGGCCTTTGGAGTTCTAAGTAGGTGATAAGGTTTTCCTAAAAGTTTTGCCAATAAGGGTATCAGGAGGTTTAGAGTGCTAGGAAAATTGAGTGCAAGATATATTGGACCATATAAAATCATTAAAAAGTTAAATCTTATAGGAGGTCGATCAAATTGTTGATGATGCATAGCCAAAGTTAACAGCTAACAGTTTTGACTTAGGTGTGGAGGCTAAGGATGAGTCTGACTCAGATTCGGATCCATCTAGGGACTGCTGGACAGATTTAGGTGTTAACTTTCATTAGGTTCTTTTTGAGCCAGCATGTATATAGTTTGGTTGCTTGGATAGATGCATTTTGTATAGCATATAGCATTATATATAGCCAGTTAGATGCTTCCGACTGGGATGACTAGATCTATCTTTTTTTAATGGAGAATTTGTTATTTTGGGGCTAGTTAGTGTTTTTGTTTAGAGTGGTGTAAAGGCTGACATTAGTTAGTTAGCTAGTTGTGACATTCTTTTATTGATCATATATGTAAATAAGTAGTTATGCATGTAAATAAGCAGCTATGGAAGTATATAATGAACCCTCGATTTCTATTTTGATAATCTTGCTGGTATTATTTGTTAGGTATACTTATCTTATATGCTGGTTTTATGCAAGTGATTGAATTATTCTGTATAATATATGATCAGAATGTCTGAATTTGTGCAAAATAATGCGAAGACTCATATAGGAAATAACTCGGATCATAGTAAGGGATCGAGTGAACAAAGCTCTTGTGATGCACCACCAAATTTTAATGAAGGGTTGCTAAGCCTGCGAATTAGCTAATAACATTAGGAACCGTAACTACTGGCTAACTTTAGCAGCTGAACTGATGAAATGGATTCCTCCAGTACCTGCTGAAAACCCTCATGGAGAGGATAAACTGGTAGATAGGGTAGCATAATGCAACCCTAAAGTTTACGATGGAAAGTATGACCCAGTAGAACTAGGGAAATGGGTGAAGGTTATAGAAAAATTTTTTACGGTGGTGGAGATTTTAGAGGAGAAGAAAGTGAACATTGCGATGTTCTACCTGACTGGTGAAGCTGATATCTGGTGGAACACAATTCAGGGGAGGCTCGTAGCCCTGAATTCACTTAGAGTAAATTCCTAGAAGAACGATGGGCTAAATTCTACCCAGTCATAGTCCAAAGACAAAAGGAGAAAGAATTTATGGATATGAGGATGAGTGGCAGTATGATAGTGTTGCAGTACGCTAACAAGTTTATAGAATTATCGAGGCTTTTTCCTAAATTTGTGTCCTTTGAAGGGCAGAAGATGAGGAGAATCGAAGATGATTTAGCTTTTTATATCAGTAACCGGCTAGCGGGTTAACCACTCTCGACCTACCAGAAGATATATGAACGAGCAGCTAAAGTGAAGCGAGTGAAAACTGATTTGAGGCCCTAAACCCGATCAATCAAAAGAGGAATAGAATCGAGCAAGGAGCTCCGAGTGAAAGTGTAAACTAAAAGAAGCCTACTCCCATTCCTCCTAAGAGTTGCTCTGCAAACCTTGTGTGGCCCTGTGGAAAATATAGAAGAACCAACCACATCAACACTAAACGCAGAGTGGGAACTAACAAGTGTATGGGGTGTGAAAGCTCGAGCACCTTATCGCTGCATGTTTTCAAAGACAGAAGGCTGTAGATAAGGGCGCAGCAAAACCCTTGGCACTACCTCGCCAAGGGCTCCCGCATCCAAGGCCTACAGTTGTATGAAGGGCATATGCGATAAGCAAGAAGGAAGCGGCCATCTCTAGCACGGTGATGACTAGAACCCTCTTTTTAAATTCAATGCCATTTTATGTATTGTTTGACTCGAGTTCCACCTATTCATTTATATCCACCAACTCCGCTATGCAATTGACCCTTGAGAATGGGAAGTCAGGAACCAATTATAGAATTAAGCTGCCTAAGGCTCTATAGTTGAGTGCCCTACTTCCTATAAACTTGTCCCCATTACTGTTGATTGGCTCACATTCCCTGGAGACTTGATTTAATTTGACTTGTCAGACTTTTATATCATTCTGGGTATGAACTGGTTTTGTACTTATGGAGCCAAAATTGAATTTGAAAACCTTAAGGTCGTTTTAAGGAATGAAAGTGGGGAAGAAGTATGTTTTTATGGGTAAAGAGAGGAAAAACCATGTCCTATAATTTCTACTACGAAAGCAAGTAAGTTGTCATACTAGGAGTGTACTGGGTATTGGTGTTATGCTATCGATGCTCAGTTGAAAAGAGAGAAAGTAGGAGATATTCTTATATTTTGTGAATTTGGAGATGTTTTTCCTAAAGAATTACCAAGATTGCCCCTATAGAGTGAAATTGATTTTGAGATTGAATTAATCCCTAGTGCCTAACTTATATCTAACGCCCCATATCATATGGCTCCAATTGAGCTTAAAGAGCTGAAGGTTTAGCTAGATGAGCAATTACAGAAGGAATTTATTAGACCAAGTATGCCACCATAGGTGCACCAGTGTTGTTTGTAAAGAAAAAGATGCAACCTTAAGGTTATCTATCAATTATAGAGAGCTGAATAAGATTACTATCAAGGACAAATACCCCTTGCCTCAAATAGATGATTTATTTGATCAATTGCAAGGAGTAGGAATCTTTTCCAAGATTAACTTGTGGTCTGGATCCACCAACTCAGGATCAAACCTGAAGATATCCCAAGGCCGCGTTCAAGACCAGGTATGGTCATTACGAATTCACGATGATGCTCTTTAGCCTCACCAACGTCCCCCGCAGCCTTTATGGATCTTATAAACAAAGTTTGCAGAACCTATTTAGATAAGTTTGTGATAGTGTTCGTATATGATATCTTGATATACTCAAAGGATAGAAATGAACATACTGTTCATTTTACAATAGCGTTGTAGACGTTGAGGGAAGAACAATTATATAGAAATTGATGAAGTGTGAGTTTCGGTTAGAAGACGTAGTATTTTTCAGACATGTAGTTCCAAAAGAAGGAACTAAAGTTGACCTCCAGAAGGTGAGAGCATTTACAGTGTGGTCAAGACCCACCAATGTTACTGAGATTAGAAGTTTCTTGGGCTTAACTGGCTATTATCAGAGGTTTGTGAAGGACTTTTCCAAAATAGCATCTTCCCTGTCTAATTTGTTCAAGAAAGCCATTAAGTTCGAGTGGACAGTGAAACATCAAAAGGCATTTCAAGAGTTAAGGCAATGATTAACTACAACTCCAATTCTAACCCAATAGTGGAAGGTAATATACTATTTGTAGTGATCCCCCAAAGAATGGTCTGGGGTGTGTTTTGATGCAAGAAGATAAAGTGGTGCCGTTTTCCTCCCGACAGCTTAAGTCTTATGAGAAGAATAACCCTACCCATGACCTGAAGTTAATAGCAGTGGTTTTTGTACTGAAAATTTGGGGATATTATTTATATAGGGTACCATGTATGATCATTACTGACCATCAAAGTTTGAAATATATCTTCACTCAAAATGAGCTCAATTTGAGACAAAGGCTTGGCTAGAGTTACTTAAAGATTATGACTTGCACATTCAATATCACCTTGGACAAGCAAATATTGTAGCAGCTACCATGAGTCGGAAGAAATAACATAGCTTGAACACTGTAGTGATTACGCAGTTGAACCTCTTAAGAGAGCTTAAGCAATTGGGTATTCAACTAGTGTTGCATGGGTAAGCAAGTGCTGAGTTGTCAACACTTACCTTACAGCCCTCCATAATGGAGGAAGTTCGAGTGAACCAAGAAAGTGATCTTGAGCTCCCAAGAATAAAGCAAAATCTTGAGAAAGATAACTCGCTTGGTTTTGTAATACAAGAATATGGGACCTTGTGCTTCTAGGATCGCCTGTGTGTACCCAAAAATGAGGGACTAAGGAAAAAAATCTTGGGGGTGACTCACAACACCGACCAGTTGGTGCATCCAGGAGGCATCAAGATGTACAAAGACCTGAGGCAATACTTCTTGTGGAATAACATGAAGAAAGAGATTGCAAAGTATGTTGACAAATGTTCGATTTGCTAAAAGGTTAAAGTTGAGCACTAATGTCCCACGGGCGAACTATGACCTTTAAAGATTCCTGCTTAGAAGTGGGACTCCATCTTAGTGGACTTTATCCTGGGATTACCTCTGTCTGCTTAAAAGCAGAATGTCACTTGGTTAATAGTTGATCAACACACTAAATAAACTCATTTACCACCAATTCGAGATACCCAGGGAGTTGAAAGACTAGCCCAACTGTATGTTAAGGAAATAGTTCGATTCCATGGGATTCCCTTAAACATAGTATCAGATATAGATCAAAGATTCTAAGCCCATTTTTGAGAAGCGCTCCAAAAAGCCTTTGGAACGAAATTGAATTTCAGCAGCTCTTATAATCCTTAAATAGATGGGCAAACAGAGAGAGTAAATCTAATTTTAGAGGATATGTTGAGAGCTTGTGTTTTAGAATTTCAAGGAAAACAGAAGGATGACTTACCATAGGTGGAGTTTTCTCATAATAATGGTTACCAATCCACTATTTAAATGGCCCCGTTTGAGGCTCTATATGGAAGAAAATGCATAACCCCTTTGTGCTGAAGTGACTTGGATGAGGCATTGGCCTGCGCCCATAACTAATTCAAGAAACCACTGAAATAATAAAGAAGATTCAAAAGCATGTTCAGGTTGCCCAGAGTTGACATAAAAGTTATGCTGATAAAAGGAGGAAGCCTCTGGAGTTCTAAGTAGGTGATAGCGTTTTCCTAAAGGTTTCGCTAACTAAGGTTATCAGCCGGTTTGGAGTGTGAGGCAAATTGAGTCCAAGATATATTGGACCGTATAAAATCATTGAAAAGTTCAATCTTGTAGCTTATTGACCAGATCTACCAGTAGAATTCAAGCACGTACATAACATGTTTCATATTTAATAGCTCAGGAAATATATCCCAGATCCTGACCATTCTATCCGAACCCATTAAAGTTACTACAGATCTACTATATAAAGAATGTGCCATCTAGATACTAGATTGCAAGATTAAACAAATGCGCAACAACCAGATACCCTTAGTCAAAGTACTTTGGACAAATCGTTTCTCCTCAAAAGCCACTTGGGAAACAGAGGAAGAAATGAAAGCTAAGTATCCGTACCTATTTGTGGAAGTCTTGTATTTTATGGCAATGTTCATAAGTTTCGAGGACGAAACTCTTTAAGAGAGAAAGGCTATAACAACCCGACCCTAAATTATGTTTATTTATTTAATTAAGCCATGTTATTAATTTCTCGCATTTTATTATCACATTTAATCATTCCAGTTTAAAAAAATTCAATTTGGCCCTACTTTGTAATTCGGATTTTAATTATCGTAAAATTTTGGATGAATCGATTTAGGCCTCGATAATTATGGTTTAGGAGATTAAACTGTTTTTGAAGACATTACAAGAATTTAATTTCAAGAGACAAAAAAATAAATAATAAATTCTCGATCGCAATGAGGCATTGTTTTTTCACCCAATTCATTTAAGCCGATTTAAGGCCCAACAAGTTGATTGACTTGATTTAGTTGATTGCCATTATTTAGGCCTAATTATCATTAGCAAAAAGCCACTCTATGTGGTTAAATATCAGCCAAGTGAATTGAATTAAGACAAACATCAACCAACTGAACACTCACTTTATTTCTTCCTCTTTTCTCTCCACCCCACTACTAGCTTTTCCAGCAGTTCTGTTGTCAAAGAGTTGTTGTCCTAGCTAGCTTGCCAACCCCAAGAGCCACTAGCCAGCCCCCCTCTATGCCACCAGCCACATCCCCAAACTCTTCAAACATCATTTACACCTCCTTTTTCAAGCTCAAAGTAAGTAAACCCGATCACCTGTTTTGTTGATTTTTGGTTTTGATTCTTATTTTTGCTGGTTGTAATTGTTGATCATGCTATTTTGATAGAATAAGAGCTATTTTAATGTGTTAATTTGTTGGTTCTGCTTGAAAGCATTCTACGGTTGAGATTATACATGAGCATGCAAGCTTAAGCTTGAAATGATGGATTTCGATTGTTTTCTATTTGGTCTTGTAATATTTAGCATTAATAATGATTATGATGGTATTCATGATGATTTTGGATGAGTTTATATGCAAACATAAGATGGTCATAAGCTAGGATTTTGGTGACCATGCTTGGTTTGGCTTATCCATGGCAGCAAGTATGTTATTTATGTATAATTGGATGAAAAATGAAGTTTCGATGTGTTATGGACTTGGATTATGGTTTGGTGTAATTTTTGCTAAAACGGGTGGATAATGGAAATTACCTCAAATAATTCAGAGAAATTATTTTTGCATTTTTGTAAGTAAGCGAGATTATGGAAGTGTTTAAGTGTTTAGTAATGAAAAAAAAGTTAAAAAATAGGTGACGATGATTATGGAGTAATTCTAAATAATATGGTTATATAAGGTGATGTTAAGGAGCAAATCATTGTTTGGTGATTTTAGGGAGTGATTTTAGAGGGAAATGATGCCTAAAAAAAAAAAAAAGAAGATTGAAAACATGGACATTAGGGTTGTAAACAGACCCAAAATAGGGGTCCCTTTGCGATTAAATTGGTCTTGTTTGCTACATTGAAAAATTACGAATTTTGGCTGATAGATAGAGGAATGAGTTTCTTTTAAATTCCTATTGAATCACTTCATTTTGAGTTTTAGAAAAAAAGTTATGGCCAATTTACCAAGTCTGTGCAGGACAACCTGGAGCTGTGCACAGTTTTGTTTGAGGTCAACTTTGGGAGGCATGTTGTGATAGTTGTGTTTTGCACTGTGAATGAAAGTGTTTTGGGAATTCTTAAGCTTTTCATATTAGGATTTTAAGCCTCAATTTGAGGTCAAGAGTGTAAGTTATGAATTATTTTCCTTTACTTTTATTAAACCTTTACTTTGTAACCTAAATTATTTGCCTTGGTTTATTTTACTTTAAAATATATTATGTTACATTGACTTAAACTAAATTTTCATAGTTTATATAGTTTGTGTCATCTTGGTTTAACTTATCTTATATTTGTCCATGGGAGTCTAAATACCATTTAGTAAACAAGTTCTATTAAAATTATCAGTTATGAGAATAAGTTCATTTGCTGACTACATGTACCTATAATGACAACTTTGAACAGAATCAGGGCCTAATCTATCGTTTCTTCCCCCTCTTGTGCATAAATATTATCTAGTGAGATTTCATTAAAAATCCCAGGTATGTTCATTGCCTGTATCTTTAGAAATCAGAACGTATTTATCAAAATTATAATGTTTTGGTAAGTACATCAATGAATCAGTTTAATCAGTAATTTGTCACATACCTAGTGACCTCATCAGTTATCAGCTTTCGAGCACTTGCCCTTCAGTTACTCACGCAGTCTCAGGCTAGGTCCTCTGATCGGCTTAGCATGAGTACATCTATCTACAGATCGTATCAATTCTCTGGGGTTCACTACCAGATATTGACTAGCAATGCAGTTTAACATTCATCTCATTCCCTATTTTAAATTAAAATGAATTGGAAAGTGGGCCCAGTCCATGTTTCAATGAACATCTAACAATACAGGAATACATGTATTGAGTTTAGGCTTACATTTCAAAATGTTTGCTATGTTTTATTTTGGGCAAGTGCTCAGTGAACCGCCTCTATGCTAGCAAACCTGCTGTGGATGATAAGTGAGCAAGGGACCCTAGCCGGATTAGTAATGGTGCATTCCACTTATGTTCTCGGAGATGTATTTTCAGCTATCTTGTGGCTGGAGCTATAACAACAACAGTGATTTGCTTGCTATTATGTATAAACCCTATGTCTATTATCATCTACCCATGTATGATTTTGGATGGTGTTGAACGTTTATGGGATTGATATTTGCTCAACTATAATATCTCTTGTGTGCGGACTAAAGCAAAATGCCTATTTAAACTTCCTCTGCTCCATTTATATAGAGTAGTAGGTACAATACAGTTTTCGAATCTAGGGTTAATCGAATTTAGTCTCTTTGTAATTTTGTAATTCAGGGGTGAGACTACGATATCAGACCCCCCGGCACCCTTCCTGGTGGTGGGACTATTGGGTATCGGACTATAATATCTCTTGTATAATTGCTATAAGTCTTATCCTTATTGTGATCATAATAACACCCCAATCATTGGGATTATCACTTGTAGCTAAGATAATTATTTAAGAAACTGCAAACAGTGAAGCATGTTGATTTTAGGGTGTTACATCACATTATGCAAGCTTGTCTAGAGAACATATAGACCACACGTCTTCTCAGCATCTTCTAAGCTTCATGCTAGTCTTGAATCACTATGAGCATCAATCACTAGCCATCAGCAAAAAGGTACAAAGTCCTTCTATTTCTTACCACCCTCAGGTTTACTAGGAGGACAGCTGTTCACTGATCCCTTACCTGAAACAGAAAATACAAAAGACATTTCGCAAAGGTAGCCGAATTCTAGTGTGTATATCCCATGCTATTTTGAAATTTATATAATTTTATTAAACATTTGTATTTTTGAAAGCACAGGCAATAAATGTACTTGGAGTTTTTGAAATTTTTCTCTAGCTTGCAATGACGGAAATGACATAATTTATACTCCAAGTATGTTTTTTTTTAATGGTTGTATGGTCTCGGATTGTTTTATTAATTATAAACTTAGTAAGTGACCTGAAATTTCTTTTGGTTATTCGCTTAATTATCAAGACGCCCACCATTATTTACATAAGTACACTAATTGATTTCATACTTTTTCTTATTTTATTCCCTCTTCTTATACTGTCTATGTTCTTACTGTTTATATGATTAATGTTATCGTTGATATTGTAAGTCTTCACCTTGTTTTGTTCTCTACGATTAATACCAACATCATTATTGCCATTTTTATTATTACAATTATATTATCCTTATTGTCATTTTCATTATTATTGATACAATTATCATTATTGTTATTCTTATTTTTGTTATTAGAAACGGGACATACATTAGTATTAGCGACTAGTTTCTAAAAAGGGCCTAGGCTACGTAAGTCCACTTAGCAATGTTGGATTACTTTCGATGTCATGCTTATGCTCCCACGTCCACATGAAAAGATGTTCACTCTTTAGGCTCAAGTAGGCTTTGCTTCAAATATATTTGTTTTGATTACAAGAGGATAGGTCGTAACTCATAGTAAACATAATACAACCTTTAATCATCTTATTGTGTATCGCCAACGTTTATATTCATCCTTTTGAGTCACAGACACTCAATTAGTCCTTAACGCCATTTTGAATCCATTAATTCTCATTACTTATATCAAACTAAGAGGTTCAACCTCCATAATTAACTGAATTACCTTACACTAACACCAACATTTACACACTTAATTTATCCCAATTCCTTAAATTAATTTCAAAATTCATATTAAGAATATTTATCTCAAAATCTTTTAAAATTCCTATTTCCCACCTTTATCCTCTTCTTCAACTTCTAGGTACACAACACTCTTAATCACTATCATTAGTCGAATTTCTCACTAAATATCATTCCATCTTTCTAAGCTAAGTCACAAACTCATATTAATCTAATAAATTTCAAAAGTCCCAAAATTGTCCCATTTCCTTCTTTCTCCTATTTTTAGCCTCGAGCTATCCAACCACTTCTCATGGGAACATCACACAAGGCACACACTTACCACACTAATTTGATTCAAATAAAACTGAAATGTATCTTAATTTCACAAAATCAAATGAAAAAAACACAACCTCACTTCCAACCTCCAAACCCAAGTTTGACCATACATCCGTTAACTCCCACACAACTCTAAGCCTCAAGCACATCGCCAAAAACCCTAAACAATCACAAATTACATCTATCTAGTAAAACACAACACATTTACTAACAAAATTAAGAAGCAAAGGGTGAAAATAACTAAAAGACTGCTTAGGGTTCACTTTCTAGGCCTCAATGGAACCATACTAGGATGTGATTTGGAGGTGGTGTTCATGAAAGCAGCTCGATAGAGGCTAGCACGCGATGACAGGCTGTTGGGTGGTAGGCGGGACTAGCTGGTGTACCAGCACTGGTGGTGTTATAGAGAGCAGGGGAAGGTAGCCATTGTTGGGGAAGAGGTGAGCGGGTTTATGTTAATTTTTATTTTGTTTTTAACTTTAGTATTTTCATATTTTTTTTTATTCATCCTAATTCTAGATTTTTCTAGTTTGGTCTATTATATGTCTTTTCTCTTTTCTTTCCCTAAAAGAATGCCTTTTAAGTCTAATAAATATTTGGGCTAAGGTTTTGGACTAGTATTTTGGGCTATTAATAGTATTTTCATGGTTTATTTGAAAAGAAAATTATCAACTTCAACTTCATTGATTTATTTACTCTTCGCGTTTATTTAATTTATTTTGTGCATTAGTGATACGATTTTATTTGTATAATATATACAAGCAGAGGAATATTTATACATTCTATGAGTAGCCACTTTTACGAAGGGGGTAGCTACTTTTACTCATTTATTCATGTATTTATATATAACTTCTTACTCATTTAATATGGAGCATCACTTAGAATCGAGCTATTACAACCTTCCATCCTAAAAAAAAGTTTCGTCCTCGAACTAGCAAATTTGAAAGAAGCCCTAAACTTACCTCAAATAATTATCCGTACTTGCTTCCCATATCTTCTTCCGTCTCCCATGTGGCTTTAGATGAAGTACGGGTAGCCCATAGAGCCTTTACAAAATGGACACTCTTATTGTATAGCTACTTAGCTTTGTAATCTAGTATTTACATAGGACGTTCTTTATTTACCAAGTTTTCAAGTACTTGAACTGGGTTCTATCATAATGGCATCGGTTGGGTTCGAAACATACTTTTTAAGCTACACAAAGTGGATAATATTCTGCATATGCTCAAGTTCAACTAGTAAATCCATTCTATAAGCTACAAGATTTAACATTTCAATAATTTCGTAAGGCCTGCAATACCTAGGACTGAACTTTCCCTTGACATTGAACTTCCTCACACCCTTAACGGGTGATACTTTTAGGAACACTCGATCTCTCACTTGAAATTCTAACAGTGTCCTCCTTCCATCATCATAACTCTTTGGTCGACTCTTAGTAGCTTTAATGCATTCTTGAATCTTCCATAGTTTCTCATTGGTCTGCTGACCGAACTCAATGTTTTATCCAGCCCACTCCAATGTAGGATAGTTATGCATTTCCTCCCATATAGCACCTTAAAAGGACCCATTTTAATGGTGGACTAATAACTGTTATTGTAGGAAAAATCCATCAATGGTAAGGCATCTTCCTATTTCCCTTGGAAATCAACAACAAGTGCTTTCAGTATATCCTTTAAGATTTAATTCATCCTCTCAACTTATCTATCAGCCGTGAGGTGATACGCACTATTGAATTTTGCTTTGTTTGAAAAGCTTTCTACAAGTCCTGCTAAAAAAACGTGCCAGAAATCTTCTGTCCCTATTAGATACTATCTCGTTTGGTATGTCGTGTAACTAGATTACTTCTTTGACATATAATTGTGATAGCTTATCTACACCCTAAGTGTCATGAATTGGTACGAAAGGGGTAGATTTGGTTATTCTATCAACAATTACCCAAACGATATTATTTTTCAAAGCAGAAAGGGGTCGGGTAATCTCATATCAAAGTTTAGTGAGATTGAATCCACTTCCATTTGGGAATTCCTAAAGGTCTCAATTGACTTAGAAGTTGTTGATGTTTAGCCTTCACCTTTTGACAAGTCAGGCATTTATCCACATACTTTACAATCTCCCTTTTTATGGGATCCCAATAGAAGTATTTCCTTAAATCCCTATACATTTTATTCCTCCTAGATGCACTGAATAACGAGGATAATAGGCTTCTTCTCAAATCTTTCTTTTCAATTCCTCTTTATTGGGCATACCAGTCGATTTTCAAACCTCAAGGTTCCATCTTCATTAATCACAACACCAGGAGATTTCCCCGGTGCAATATTCTGTCTGAGCCTCTCAAACTTAGCATCATTCTTATGATCTAACCTAATCTCATCCACTGTAAAAGGTTATACCTCTAGTGTCGACAACTATCCATTTGTTGGCTCATGCCATACAAACTCAATATTGATATTCTCGAGGTCTTTCAAGATGTCAGGTTAGGTAAGTATTATTGTGTTCAAACTGTGTTTGGCCTTCCTACGCAATGCATTTGCTACAATGCTTGCCTTTCCTAGATGATATTAAATTTGCAAATCAAAATTATTAAGCAACTCTAGTCATGTTCGCCACCTTAGGTTGATTTCTTTATTAGTAAAGGTATACTTTACGCTTTGATGATAGGTGTAAATCGTACATGGCACCCCATATAGGTAATGTCTCTAAATTTTTAATGTGAAGACCACTACCACTAATTCTACATCATGATTAGGTAATTCTTTTTATAAGGTTTAAGTTGCTGTGGGACATAGGCTATTGCTTTATCACCTGGCATTAACATATAATCTCACCCATCGTCAGAGGCATCATCGTAAATGGGGTATTCCTTATGCTCTACTATCAAAGTAAGGACAAAAATTATAGTCAACTACCCTTTTAATTCTTGGATCGCCGCCTCAAATTTTTCTAACCACTCGAACTTAGTTGTCTTTTTTAGAAGGTTAGTTAATGGTGATACTATTTTCGAAAAATCTTTCACAAATCTCGTATAGTATTCGACTACCCAAGAAAACTCCTTACTTTTGTAACATTAGTCAGACTGGGCCATTCAGTCACACCTTTATTTTTTTGAGGATCAACTTTAATCCCTTCGTTTGAAATAACATGCCCCAAAAATGTCACCTTGGTTAACCAAAACTCACATTTTTTAAATTTACATATAATTGGTGTTCTCTTCAAGTTTATAACACAATCTTCAAATGGCTAGCATGGTCTTCCTTATCCTTAGAGTACTTCCAAATGTTATCTATAAATACCACCATAAATTTCTCAAAGTAAAGCCTAAAAACAATATTTATGAGTTCCATGAATGCAGTAGGGGCATTGTGAGTCCAAAGGGCATCATAGTATATTCATAGGAAACATTTTTGGTCCTAGAAGTAGTTTTAGGGAGGCCCTCTTATTTAACTCTAAGCTGATGGTAACTAGACCCCAATTTAATTTCTAAAAACATCTTATCTCTTTACCATTGGTCAAACAGATCATCTACTCGGGGCAAAGGATACTAGTTCTTGATAGTAATTTTGTTTGACTCTTTGTAATCTATACAAAGCCTTAGGGATCCATCTTTTCTTCAGAAATAAGACTAGGGTTCCCTAAGGTGGCCCACTTAGCCTAATAGACCTCTTCGGTAGTAATTCATCGAATTGGATTTTCAATTGCTTCAACTCTTTTAGAGCCATCCTACATGGGGCTTTTAAAATAGGTTGTTCACTATGAACTAGTTCAACTTCAATATCAATATGTCTCTGAGGAGGTAAGCTAGGTAGTTCGTTAGGGAAGACATTGGGAAATTCAAAGACCATAGGTATGTTTTCTATTTTCATCTCCTCCTTCTTAACCTTAGTTGCACAACATAGATATTGTGCACGACCTTGCCTTAATAGCTTGCTAACCTTCATAATTGAGATTATGGGATACTCCTTTTCATTCCTTTCACCATAGATGCATGCTTCTTAAACCTTTTGGTCATTTAATGTAACTTTAAGGTTTTCCAATCAATATTGGCCCCATGAGTGGTTAGCCAACCCATCCCTAAGATTACATCAAATTCTAATAGGATAAATTGAATTAAATTCCTAGGAAACACATGCTTACTAATCACAATAGGAATGTGCTCATAAAGCAGGGGGCACTGCACTAGTTATCCATTTGCCAAGCTTGCTCTATAGTTGGCCTAT
>JAKOGI010001676.1:185000-190000 GCA_029747015.1 Carnegiea gigantea
CTTAGCTAATGGAAAGTTCAACCATAGGGTCTTCATCGAGAACTGATTATCTTTACTTACTGAGAACATTTAAGTAAGATGACGTGGTCATAGACATGAATCTACACGCCTTTGCACCCTTATAAGAATATCATGTAACATATGGTACAAGATAGCATGATCATGTCATGCCATGACACTTGGATCAATCATGCTAATGGTCATTTTATGCAACTCACACACCAAATTTAGAATAAAGAATTTAAATATGACCTTGAATACATTATCATACTTCCCTCCTAAAACATGAAATATATAAAGGTGAACATATGCGAATGCAGCCTCTTACAGTCATTACATCATGCATTAAATACATGTGTATACAACCAGTCAAGCTATACCATAAGAAAATAAAATTCAATGGGGTGTAAACAATGGTTCAGAGATCATACTGTTTGACAAATCACACCAATGACTATTTAATAGCAAGTCCAAAGTAGCTATATAGGCTCCTATGAGCTTAGCACTATACGAATGACACGTTGATACTCGAAGACACTTAAACTCATTCATTGTCATGTAAGAATGTACCTATATGACCGTATGTAAATACATACCCTAGGTTGCAACCTATAGTAAAAGGATAAGTCTTAGGTCTATGGCTTATGGGCCTATACGTTTCCACTGCGCTACTCTGATCAATCAAATAAGGGCAAGAATATATGAATGCAGGTTTCTATGGTCATCTCATCATGCTTCAAATACGGGCACATGCAGTTAGTTAGCTATAACATGAAATTATAGAAGTTACAGAATGCAAATAATGAGTCAGGGGTCATGTCATGCTATAAATTACAAAACTTGTATTACCTAAATGACCAAGTCATGTAATAAACCAACTTAAGTCAAGCAAACATCAACAACTTATTCATAAAACACATAACTGGTCATGGACACATCAAACAGTGAATGCATCTTGACAAGTAAGTATTCAATACATCTAGTTACACATAGAAGCTTATACTCATGCAACAAGGCACGAACACCATTGTAAAGTAAATGCAAGTCTTCAGATGCAACAGTAAGGCCTAACTATGGAATTAGAAAGGTCTTTTATGTGAAAGAAAAACCTTAACTCACTATTTAGGAAGGATATCAACTTTCAAGGTCTCTATGTTTCGAAAGGAGAATGGCTTAACTGCTTCTAGCTCATGCCCTACCAACCATTGAGTGCGTCTGCTCACTCCATTATGGAGCTCGAGGAGCAAATTGTACTTCGAAGGCAAATATGAGCTTAGAATTAAGGCTTTTCCAATCATTCGAATTCAAATCATATGTTCTTTAAATGTTCAATTAAAATCTCCAAGGTATATAAGCGAAACAACTTTCGATTGAGCTAACACTGAACTCGTCCATGAAAATACGAGCCACTCGGCCTACACCTTATCAGATGGTTCTTTCACCCAACCATTTAGCTCACTTAAGCCGCACCTAACCAGGTAAACACGCTAACATTCCCATAAAACTCACATTTGCACACAAGGCAGGCACGTATCACATCATTGTGAACACGTTCCTAGGCAACTATATGAGATGCAAGACTCAAGTCGCGGCCTATGGTCGCAGGACCATGCTCTAATACCATCAATGTAACACCTCCTGCCCTTAGGACCAAGAGCGTTACGTTTTCTTAACTTCTTGCTTAAATTTTGGGGTGAAACGGACAGAGTTTCTCCTAAAAACTGAACATTTCCAGGCTAGAAGCCTTACAATAAACCCCTGCAAATCAACGGAAGCGTAAAACATTTAAAAGAAGCTCAACGGCTACACGCTGAAGTTCATAACTCAACGAGCCACTCGCTCAGAGCACACCAAATAGAATAGCTCATTAATGAAGAAGAAATGAAAGATACAACTCAACGGTTCACGCAACCGGAGTATTAAAGTTTACATCCCAAAACATAACTAACTTTAACCAAGAAGACATCTAACTAATTAGATGGTTGGCTCATATGGCCATACAGAGCGACCTTCGTACCATATGCATTACATGAACTATAATACTTGGTTTACATACATTTACAAATGAAGAATACATTACATGACTTCGTTAAACACGTAAGATCCCTTCAAATGGGCACACACGACACCTTGCAAGCAAGAATATATTCCATCTTGACATAGCTAATTCAACTTCTTCCTGTCACAAAGAAAACCTGGGGGGAAAAGGGGAAAGAGTAATGGGATGAGTAACCACACGCTCAGTGAGTGTCTTCCGACCCCCTTGAAACAAAACCGTTGCAGGCAATAATATGTTTAATAGTCACATATCACGTATTCATACTTTACTATCATATTAGGCATTCATAAAACCCTTATGGAAGGATCACTAAGCATAAACTTTATTTTAACCACTCGAACATATTTCTAGGCTCCTAAATAACCAACTTCTTAAAACCAAGTACTCAATTCACATAAGCAAGCAACGAGGCTAAGCACAAGAACTTTCTTTTTCATAAACATAACTATTTAGCATTCTATTCAAACTATACATAAAACATCATTCATATGATGCGCACATAAGGTTATCTCTTTTCATAGTCATACTTTTCTTGGCATTTCATTCATATGATATGCATAAGGCACACATAAATTTCAAGTCTCATTCAAATCTCATTCATATGATATGCACACGCATCTTTCTTTCTTCTTGTAAAAACACTTTACTTAGCCTTACTTGAAATCTCATTCACATTTCATTCATAAGACAAGCACAGAATATGCACAGAAAAATTTTCTTCTTTTCTTGAAAACACTTTGCTTGGCCTCTTGAGGCCCATAAAAACTCTTTTCTTAGCCTCCTTGAGGCTCGTTTTCATTAAAGGAAATCTCTTTCATATTGGTCGCATAATGACCCTTATAACTTTTCACATTTCATTCAATTGGCCTCTTAATGGCCCGTGAAACTTTCTTTCTTCTGAAATACTTAAAATGGCAAAATGCCGACTGCTTTTCTTTGCTTATTAGGAAAATACATTTGGCATAAGATCATTACAGGGTGCTGATTGGGTGAGATCTATTCTCAACCCCATAGTGAGACCTAACGCTCCTGCTTAAGCTCTTACTCCCGGGACGGCTGCATATAACATATCGGACCATTACCCTTGTCTGGGTTTTTTAGAGTCTCCTAGTACCAACACTCATCCCCTAGGCTATCATCATTCATAACATATTGTCCGAAGCACATTATCTTAGCCACTTGTAGCCATAACGGCTAATACTTTTGCTGCCTCTCACAGCGAAATCCTTTTTCATATCGCACCTTCTTTTTAATTAAATTCTTTAGGGATTCCCCCGTTCAAACGAGTTCTCTCCTAAAACGAAGTTCGTATAGCTAAAATAGGCCATTGATTACTAATAGTCATGGCTACTATTGTTTTGAAACACGAGAAATATCCTTTTTCAAAACAATACCTTTACACACATAATGCATCTTAATAACATAAAAAGGGGATGGATTTGCACATAATACATTCAAGTACTTCATAATCATTTCAACAACACAATGAGCCATACATGACCTCGCAATCCACATGATTGCGGTTAATTCACAACCCAGGCTCTCTCCTCACAAGCACTGTACTACAAAGAACCTCAAACCACTTATAGTTCTACCTCAAACCATCTAACTACCATCTCGGTTTTCAATTTAGTAATCATAACATATTATCATAAAGGTCTTATGAAATAGCTATGTGTAACTTACCGAGCGAGCAGCAACCATCCAACAGCTCGTTACCGCATGCATAAGCATAAATATATATGTATCTATTGGATTAACTTGAAATAAGAACTTAACGAACTGAAATAACTGACAACGCATGAAACTTAGCCTACATTCATAACTTGTGAATAGAAGGTAAGCATACCAAGTTCATGTCATTTCAATGCATAGCTAACTAACTAACATGCCATTTTCAAAGCATAACCATCCAACTAAATATGCATTGGCTTAAAATGTTCTCAGGTGATTTCAAAGAGTACTCTTAAACATAAATTAGCTAGCTCAATTGACGTCGACTTAAAGAATGCTTGTCACTCAAGGGTTACTTTTAAACATGAACCAATCAAATTGGCCTACTTTGATCTTAGGTACTCTTGGTTCATTTCAAACATTCATGTATTGTAGTTAAAGGGTAAACATGCTCACTTCGTAATTCGAAAGTTGTTACCAAGGCCACTACACGAGCGTAATTCAACTAAATAGACAAGCATCGATTCGAGGCATTCATTCATTGCTTCGAAGTTACATTTAAGTATAATACGACTTTAAACGTTCGTTTATTACATCAAAGTCATTATTCGAATCTAAATAAGCCACTTAAACATAATACGATTCAAGGCATTCGCTTATTATATCGAAGTTACTATTCAAGTTAAATTTTCAGGCATGTTTCAACTGAGTGAACTTGAATCGATTCTAAGCATTCATATTTCGTTTTGAAGCTATTAATCAGGCATGAGTTAACTAAATAAACATGCATCGATGCTAAGAGTTCACATTTCCTTTTGAAGCTATTAATCAGGCATGAGTTAACTAAATAAACATGTATCGATTCTAAGTGCCCATATTTCATTTCGAGCTTTTATCAGGCATGTATTAACTGAATATACTTGAATCAATCCGAAACATGCATAACTTATTTTGAAGCTATCTTTCAAGCATGAACTAACTAAACCAACATGTATCAATTTAAGTCACTTTCGAGTATTAATCAATTAAACTAATATTTAACAGTTCAAAGTCATTTTCAGGCATGAACTAACTAAACTTAACATGCATCGCAACATAAAGGTTAAAACAACTTCAAAACTACTAATACTTAGGATGTGAGGAACACCCACCTCACAAAGATGAGCCGTTCTGCCACTGTGCTGCCCATCCTCCTTCCTCTCTCTCTATCGACCTCGCCTAGCTGCCAGAGTCAAGCCCCACTGCCGGTATCATGGGTTACTGCGGT
>JAKOGI010001676.1:192500-195536 GCA_029747015.1 Carnegiea gigantea
TTTTGTTTTCTTTTAAATATTTTTAAATTTTTAATTTTTTATAAAGAAAAACAAAATGCTTGGTCAAACCTGTTAAGAGGAACCCAATATTCGACGCTATTTCTGGCAACGGTGCCAAAAACTTGATAGGCTCGCAAGCACGCGGTGGCGTTGTAGCAAATCAAGGTCGATCCCACAGACTAAGTTGATCTATTGGGCTATATTCTCTCAAGATATGCTATGCGAATCCAGGTTTGAGAATTTAATCAAAATAAGTAATTTTCCAACTCAAGAATTAATCAAGTGCCCTCTCTTTAGATAGGTAATTCCAAAACCGATAATCGATATATCAAACCCCTCTTTCAAGGTGGAACAAAATTCTTAAATCTAATAAACTACCATTTCCGAAGGGTTTTTGATTTATTCAAGATCATTAAGAACGCGATTATCAAATTTAGAGGTTTCTTAAATGAAGAGTCTTTCTCAAGATCTCACTCATTTAAGTCGAATTTTAGTTTTCCAACATCTAGTGTCACCTTTCAATTCTTCACCATATGTCTAAAACGAGCAAGAAATTGATCAAGTTTCCTACTCACAAATCGACATCTAAGATTCAATAGAACAAACCTAACAAATCCAAAGCACTTTTAGATCAAAATAAGAATTGATTCAATCACAACAACTCAACTCAATTCCAAGATTAACAATCCAAAAGTTAACATAGACATCAACAAAATCTAAAGCATAAAAATATAAAGAGACAAGAGAAGAGAAGGGAGCGGAATTGCTAAGCCAATGCATGCTTGAACCGTCATTGCAAACTCGATCTGGAATCCTTACAATCTTCACCATCAACTTGCTCTTCCTCTAATACAATCTAAATCCTAACTAGATTGCCGATTGTGGAGAGTGGAATGGGGATGGGATGATGGTTTGCTATGAAAAATGGCTTGATTTATAGAGAAACACAATAAACCCTAGCCATACGATGAGAGAAAACAAACAGGCAAGTAGTTATGCCTCCACCACAGACTGTGGCATCGACCACGGATAGACCATGGTGGTGGCTGGAATCGAAATTTATTTTTTTCTTGTTCCCCCGATGGGCATAGTAACGCAGGGGCACCAGTGGAGAGTCAAAATACATCCAATGAGTCCTAAATGCTGCTCGAAATATCCTAAAATCCGACAAAACACATCAAACAATCATACCCAAGCATAAAAAGGGAAAAAGAGTATAAATTATAACATAAATCACATAATTTTCCCCAAAAATGGACGAAAATGACCCTAAAACAGTTTATATGCTAAGCACTTATAATTCATATATATATAATATATATATATATATATATATATATATATATATATATATATATATATAGATATTATATATTTATATATATATATATATATCATGTCATAAAATGAACCATATTTTTTAAAAAATAAGGAATAATTAGTTATTTGAAAAACATAAAATTTTTTGGCGATTTTTATCTATAATATATATATATTCACACAGATACACACGCACACACACACACAGATATATACACACACAAACATGTATATATATTATATAATATATATATAGACTATATATTATATATATACTATATATATATATATATATACCATATACTATATATATGATGTATTTTTTATATATTATTATATATATATATATATATGTATATGCATATTATGTCTGCATGTATGCGAAATATGTGATGTATATGTGTTGTATATATATATATATATATATATATATATATATATATATATATATATATATATATATATATATATATATATATATATATTTGTGTGTGTACATACATTATACATACAAATATATATATATATATATATACACACACACACACACATACATACATGCATACATACTTACGTACATACACATATATAAATACATCTATGTATATATATGTATAGGCATATGTATATGTCTGTATATATATACATATATACATACATACATATATATATATATATATATATATATATTATATATATATATAAATATATATATGTATATTGTATGTGCACATATAATATATACATATATATATATATACTATACATGCTCACACGCGCATATCCATACACACACACACCAAACACACAGATAATATATATAATATATATATCTATATATATATATATAATATATAATTATATATATATATATATATATTTATATAGACACAATATAATGATATATATTTATATAAATATAGTATTTAATATATCTATCTATCTATCTATATATATATATCTTAATGTAGATATATATATATAATATATATATATATATATTATATATATATATATGCACACACAGACATATGCATACCCACACAGAAACACACAGATATGTACATATATAGGCATATACATACATACATACATACATACATATATATATATATACATACATATATATGTATACATACCTACATACGTACATATATATATATATATGTTTATATGTATATATATTACATATATATATTATATATAGTATTATATATAATATATAATATATTATATATATATTATATAATATTATATATATAGTATATTTTATATATAGATTCTGTGTGTGTGTGTGTACATATATATGATATATATATATAATATATATATATATATATTATATATATATCTATATCTATATTGCAATATATGGTGAATATATATACATATATATATGTATATATATATATATATATCTATAATATATCATATATATATATATATATAGATATAAATATATATATATTGATAACTATGTATATATATACTATTATATATATATATATATATATTATATATATATAGATATATATATACATATAATATATATACAATTACATAAACACATCTATATATATACATATGCGCATATGTGTACATATACGCATATATACATATATATACATATATATGTATGTATATATACAAATACATAAACATATATATGCATACATATGGACACATATACATTTATACAAATACATAGACATATAC
>JAKOGI010001677.1:0-50000 GCA_029747015.1 Carnegiea gigantea
TGTATATATACGCATATAAAGCCGCAAAATCTTAGAGTTTTGCATACCAAGATTTTGGCTTCTACCTATAAAAATCATGATGAGGCTTAATCCTAAATATAGTTCCTAAACTATAACTATTAATCTTGAGTGTTTGGGATTTAACTTTAGTGATTTATCGCTTTGTATTTGTGGTTGAACCTAAAGCTCATTAAAGTATCGAAAAGTAGGTTTAGAGTAATAAGTTTAAAATAGTTTTAGTTAATGATTTTTGCACAGTTAACTATTGATTCAACTGTTACCACGCTAATATGAAATTAAGTTAATAAAGTATATGTTAATTGTTGCTAGATTTGCATAGTATTTTAAGGGTGTTGGTTGTTAATTGTTCAGGTTTTCTGTTGCATAAACTGATGCTTTGTATCCCTTTTTTACTTTTTGTCTAAGTTTGGCATTTTTTATGAGGTTGTGGATTCTGACCAAAGAAAAAACCGAGTTCTTGAAAGACATATGAGAGGAATCCAAGACCAAATAAATCCAAGGTTTAGCCACATATACAGTCTAGTTAGCCTAGGTTGCCATAATCGGTCAGTTGGGGTTAGCATATACAGTCAACCGGAGTTGGCATATACATTTTGAAAACTTAAAATGCTCAGTGATAGCCTCTGCACTTGTTGGCCTATCTACTTAACAATGAACATTGCTTTTTTGACATTAGTCACAGAGTTTGACTTAAACATTAGTCCTTGATGCTAGTTTTGGAGTTCACACATAAACCGTGAATACTAAATGTTAAATGATAAACCTTAAGATTTCGTATCGTATTATTTCTATGATGAGCCATATCCCAAAACTATGGATTGGCTATTTTTTTTTTCAATTGTCCTTTATTTACTTCAGGTCCCTTCATTTATCACTGCTTGTTTTGGTTTCTCTTTTTGTTTATGCTGTTAAATCAAGAAATTACTCAAAAGTTGCATAATCTTATTAGTTGTGACATTTATAAAAGTAGAAACATTTATAAAAGTAGGAGACATCACATCTATTATATTACAAATGAACAAGATATGAAACTATGACATTTATACTTTAATATTTAGTGATTATGGTTAAGGTTGAACTGCACAGCTCAACTACAATTAGGATTTCAGGGTTTAGGTTTTGTGGTTTAGGGTTTGGAATTGAGCATTTAAGGTTTAGGATTAAGGGTTTAACATTTACGATAATAGCTTACAGCTAAGGTTTAAGATATGTTTTAACATTTTTTTAATGACTCTAAGTTAAGAAAAATTTGAAGAAATGAGCAATAAGATAGAAAAGTATTTCAACAATATGACAGCCGTTTTTAAGAATGCAAGTAAAACGTCAAATTTCATTCGAAGTAATAGCAATGATGTTTCTTGCATAAAAATAAATGAATAAATCTTAAACTTAATAAACTTAGAAGATTAAATAAAAATTTAAAAATGACCATTTTTGAGTAATGAATTAGAATAAAAATTTTAATTGAAAAATTTAAATATATGTTTAAAATCGGAAAACAAAATGTTAAAATTAACTTATTTATATCAAGAAAAGAATAGTGAAGATATGATTATATATATTTTACTTAAAATTGGAAAAAAAAATAGAAGAGCTTATTTGTCCATCAAGTATGACCCCCCCAAAAAAAAAGAATGTTCACTTTAAAAATATTTACTAGAATAAAGAATTATAAATAAAAAGAGTAATCGCATACCTTACATTTAAGGATTTGTAATTGAATTTTCTGATGACATTGTTAACTTAATATGTAATGTTGGTTATTTTGTAAAATGTAATTAACTCTGAGTTATTAAGATACTTTCACTACAAGAAAAAGACCAAATAAAGACGGAATCAGCGACGAAACACGGTTTATCAGTGACGGAATTTTAACATCAGCGACGGAATACGACTGTCGGATTTTCGTTCGTCACTGAGTACCCGGCAACGGAATTATGAAATTCCGTCGTCATTGGCGACGGATTCAGCGACAGAAATTGCGGCATACTTTTTTTGGCGGGGGAAATTGGTGGGGCATGGGTGGTCGCTGATGGCGACGGATGGTTCATTCCGTCGCCACCCCTGCCCCAAAAAATATTTTTTTTCCCTCAATCCGTCGCCATTCCATCACTGGGTTTCTCATTTTTTTAAATAAAATCGCTTGTTTTGGATCATATCCGTACATACATTTCAATCCCTGCAAGAAATTTACAAGATCTTCGCACTCAATCAACATCCAATAGCTTCGAATATGATTTCATTCGAAGCGTTCTCAACAATTTTAAGCCACACAAAGGTGGAATATCACATCCAATGCAACACTTCCAACCAAGGGTTTTCAATTCATAAACCACAAGTTCCAAACGAAGTCTCTACATATCACAAACCACAAATCCAGACAAACCAGAAGTTACCAGTAATTGAGAATGAAGTTATATATATGTTTGCAGAAGAGAGAGAAGCAAGTGCCAAATGGGAGGAGAGTGAAGTAAGCACCAGGGGGGAGTGAAATAAGCAGAAAGGGGAGGGGAAGCAAGCAGCAAGAGATGTCCTTCATAAAGAACCAAGCAGAAGAGCCACCAGTTGAAGGAAAACTACAGCCAACTCAATCACTAAGGTGAAAATCATCCTCATCCTCTTCCTCTTCCTCTGCCTTACCCTCTTCCTCATTATGTTGCGAGTGATGAGTAAATGGTGGCTGAGATCCCGAGCCAGACGCCTGTTGCATTTGAAAGAAAGCTTAGAGGTGCTGATCGATGGTCATCATTTGTTGGCTCAGTTGTTGATTGCTTTGGGTGAGCAATTTGTTGGATTCCTCAAGTTGCTTACATTTCTCCATAAGCAACCGGTAGCTTTCAGCTTGTGAAGTTAGCTCACCCCCCAAGTTGGTTACTACACCCCTTAAGTCATTGAACACTTGTTGCGATGGCATAGAATCGGTACCTGCTGACAGGCATTTCAGTGAAGTACGCATTAGTATTGCAATTAAGTAAATTCAATGTATAACCATATTCGTTGAAACTTTAATATGAAAACTGTACTGGATCTTTGACAGGGACTGAAGTAATCAGATTCCCTAATATTGACAGCCTAGTCACCAATGCCATAAATACGACCCTTCTTGTTCCTGAACGTCTTCACCCACAACTCATTTGGGTTTGGAAATGGATGGTTTGGATCTTGAGAAGTGCCATCCCCGGTCCCTTGAGAATTGATAATATTTTGAAAATCACGTTCAAAGGATTCCTACAATACCGCAACATGCACACGAAATCATGTATACCACAATTACTGAAAATAAAGTATACAAGTTCATGTTGAACTGCCAATGAAGATTGAAAATAGCTAGTTGCTTACATATGTTTGTTGTGATTTCTTATCAACCCAGGGGGCATCTTCTTTACCATGGAGTTTGTGAGTGCGACTGAATAATTCAATAATGGTGGGCTCCGTCCCAAGTTGTTTCCTCTATGTACGTGCCAGAAAGAATGATGTCAAGCACAACACAAAATATAGTATTAAACTTAAACAAATACATAGCAAATATTAATTCATTTACCTGACGCCGCCTATGCTCATGCATAGGGATTGAGCCACAGGTGTGCAGAGATAGGCCACCACTTTCTGGAGTTCCCAGTCGGTTTTTCTGGGCTGTTTCACGCAATTTCTTGTAATGTTCATTCGTCCAGTGCTGTTGGAGTCCCTCCCATTGAGCATCACCGAGCCAAACAGGCTTCTTCTTATGCTTCCTTGCTTTGCCAAAGAAGTCTCTCAAGCGTGCATTGCCTCAGTTTTCAAAATTCTTTCTTATACAGTCCTCATGGACTGGATCCCAAGTAAACCACTTCTACAATTATGAAAACAAAAAACACATCAAATTATACAATAGTAATTTATCACGTTTACAGAAACTGTTAATACGAAGTCACTGTAGTTACCTTGAACTCTCGTACTGATTTAGGCACTTTGCTCCAACTAGGCCAAGCTCCATCAAATTTACTTTGAAATATGAGCGAAATCCTACTAATAGCACCATCATTGGGGAGAAACCTAATTGACCATAACACATCAAATTGATTACTTGTTATGCAAAATTTATGTGGTACTTCATAAGATACAACAAATGAAGACTTACCCGCTACCATATGGCTCAATTCAAGTCTTAGCTCGAGTGCTCCCATGAATGGATTGTACTTCACTTTCACCACTTGTAATGTTCTCTTGGGACTGGTTTCTGTTAGGGTGAGCGGGTTAGGGAGTAGGCTGCACAGTGTGAACAACATGGTGGTTTGGAGGAATGTTGTAGGCAAATTGGCCGTACATGATGCTTTGATTGGAAATGTATGAGGTTTGATGATGGAAAGCCCTAAATAGGGGAGGCAGTGGTCCTGAAATACTTGGTATGTAAGGAGTCATTGTTGATCCTGGCTAAACTGGTATATGAGGTACCCGGGGGGAAGATGGATCAATGTCCATTGCTGTCGGATCTACGGCAGAGCTCCTACGCCCTCGTCCTCTACCTCAAGGGGAGGACTTACTCGACGAGAACTTGAATCCATACCTGAAATAGGTGACAACAAAGCTAAGTACAAATATATAATGATTGCACATATAAACTGTTTTCCTCATACCTCATAATAGGTACGTAGGTTACATATATTTTGCTAAGCTCATTCATACAATATAAGTAAAGTCACAACCAATTGTTTGACATGCAAAGTACTCAAATACATAAGAATTCATAACCACTCAATCATCTGCATCCTCCTCATCATCAATGTCATCGTCATCTTCATCATACAAATGTAAATTTTCTTCAGCTTCATCTATTTCATTACCGTCATCCCACTCCCCCTCTTCATCACCCTCATCATTCTCTACCTCATCTATCTCGTCATTACCCTGAATGAATGAAAATCCTATTTCATCATTAACCTCTTCCGGTGGTGCACTTTCATCCACTAATGATGCAGGGATGGCGTCATTCACATGTTTGACGATTGTCATCATGTCCGTTTGTTGGTACGTAGTAGTTAGAGTGTACTGCTGATCCACTCTCACCCTTGGTTTGGTTGGTATGACAACAAGCCAATTGGTCCTATCCCTTCAGCGATCTGCATATGGCATGAAGTATACTTGTGATGCGGTGTTTGGGAAGATAAATGGGTCATACTTTCGGTACCTTCTTGTACGATGGACCTCAATAATGTTGCTTAGTTTATGAGATCGTGCCCCACGATTCAATGTGGGGTCGAACCACTTACAACTGAAGAGCACACATCGTTTAAGTGGTTCGCCTACGTACTCAATTTGGACAATATCCTTCAGTATATCATAATTATCATTCTCAATATCACCTTCCCCAGTGCCATAAACACCAACACCACAATTATATGTTCTCTTCCCGATGCTTCGAACTTCAGTGTGGAATTTGAATCCATTTACTCTATATGCCGTCCATGTCGACACATTCCGCTTTGGCTTCACAGCCAATTGGCTCAAGTAGCAATGTTTGTCGATCTCGAATAGGTGAATATAATACACCTAAAGTGGCATAACATGTGGTTTTAATTAATACAATGCACCTAATTAACTGTTATATTAAAATTATGAATAAATGAGTTATAATACTTACATTCTCACTAAACCAATCTGCGAAATGAGTTTTGATGACGGTGTAGACATCTGCGTCGCTGACATTGGGACGTGCAGTTCTGACTTATTCTTTGAAAATTCTATCATATTTTATGAAGCTTATTAATATACTTGCGCTCTGAATGATAAACTCAATTGGAATTGAAAATACCACTCACCCTATATAAGGTTTAACTTCATCACAATTTAACAGCATGTGAAGATGGGCAGTAACATATTCACCATCTGTGAGATACCTTAATCTTCCCCTACTAATAGCGGTCCCTTACGGTGCAAACATGGACAGAGTTGGAAAATGATTAATATGTTCATCGTCATCCTCATTTCTCCTACACCTAGTGCGCATGGAGGGCACATTAGATCCGAAGTAATAGGAGGCGAAGAATGTCCTCTCTGCCTCTAGGTATGCTTCTGTGATTGAACCTTCAGGACACGCTTATTGCTTTATCTTTTTCTTCAATCGGCCAAAGAACCTACCAAATTCAGAATTGCATTCACTTCAAAGTGATTCTATATATAAGAATTCATATAAGGTTTCATCGATTATAGTATAATTTACCTCTCAAATGGATACATCCATCGGTATTGTACTGGACCACCTAGTTGAGCCTCTTCTGCCAAATGCACTGACAGGTGCTCCATTATATTAAAAAAGCCGGGGGGAAAATGGTCTCCAACTTACACAAAGTGATGACAATATTGCGATGCAGTTCCTTAAGCATATCCTCCCGCAATGTTGTTGAGCATAAGTTCTTGAAGAACTGGCTTATCTCAATAGGAGGTTTCAACACATCATCTGGGAGCGCACCAAATGCAATTGGTAAAAGAGTCTCCATGAACACATGATAATCATGACTTTTCATATTGTTGAACTCAGCTTCATTAGGGTCCACGATATTCCTCAAGTTAGAGCAATATCCATCAGGCATTTGAAGCTCCTTCACCCATTCACACAACTTTCTTCGTTTATCCACAGGAAGTACGAACTTCGCTTTTAGTTTAACCGGCTTACCACTTGGGCCTGAATGTAAATGTAATTCTGGTCTATCACATATTTCTGCAACATCCATTCTTGATTAGGCATTGTCCTTTGTTTTCCCATGAACATCCATAACAGTGTTGATAATGTTCTCAAGGAAGTTCTTTTCAATGTGCATCACATCCAAATTATGGCCGAGCAGTTGGTATTGCCAATAAGGCAACTCCCAGAATTTGCTCTTCTTCATCCAGTTGTGGTCATTTTTCTTAAATCCTGGTATGACAAAGTCACCATTGGGTAATCTTCCACCTCGGCATAAAGTTCTTCCCCAAATAATCGGCGAGGAGGACCCCCTGTAACAGTTCTGCCTTTCCTAAATGCTATTGTATTTCTTCTGAACGCATGATTCCTTGGCAAAAAACACCGTTGACAGTCAAACTATGAGAATTTTCCTCCATTTCTCAATCTCAAAGCCTTTTGATGTTTCATACATACTGGATATGCCAATTGGCCATTAGTACTCCGCCCAGATAACATTCCATATGCGGGAAAATCATTTATGGTCCACATAAGTGCAGCCTTCATATGAAATGTATGCCCCGTAGAAATATCATAAGTCTCAACTCCAATATCCCACAACTCTTTCAACTCATCAACAAGAGGTTGTAAATATACATCTATCTTGTTCTTAGGATTTTTAGACCCAAAGATTACACAAGTCAAGAACATAAACGGTGTGGTCATGCATATTTTAGGGGGGAGATTATAAGGTGTATGATCTTGAAGACAATGTGTAAGGATTAAATCCATCAGCACATAAGCCAAGCCTCACATTCCGAGGCTTTGCAACAAATTCAGGGTACTTGGTATCGAAATGTTTCCATGCTGCCCCATCTGATGGATGACATACAACACCATCCTCGCGTCGATGTTCATAATGCCATCTTATGTGCTTTGCACTACTTCTTGATGCGTACAACCTCTACAGTCGAGATTTTAACGGCAAGTAATGCATTCTCGAGTATGGTAATGGATTCTGATTCCTTTGATGCGACCTTTGCCTCTTTCATCTTGAATGCCCACAAAACTTGCACGCATCCAGGTTTGCATTCTCCTTATAAAATAGCATGCAACATTTCCGACAACAATCAATTTGGACTACATCGTTATCAAGATCTTTAACAACCTTCTTCGCTTGCCCATAGTTGTTTGGCACGTGGTTGTTAGAGGGACACATCTCTTTCATTAATTGAACAATTTTATTGAAATAATTTTGAGGCATATTATAATTAGATTTAATACTCAACAGTCTCATGGCCGCAGATAACTCACTGTGGGTGGAGCAACCATTATATAGGGGTTGTTGAGCAGCTTAAACCATATTATAAAATGGTTCTCGGCAAGTGCTTGACTCCTCTTCCCTTATATTTTGATTTGCTATTATAGCATCATCAACCATGTCCTCCATTCGATCTACATAGGATTCAGAGTAGTCATTATTAATATGACTTGAACCTCCAAGTTCGGGAATTTCACTATTTGAATACCTAGAATCATATTGCTGAGGTTCTATTTTCCCATGACTAATCCAAAACTAATACCCTTGCACAAAACCCTTATACATAAGGTGCATCTTGATCTCATCAAGTGTCAAGTACATCCTATTTCTGCATTTCGCCCAAGGACATCTATATTTTCCCCCATTCAGAAACTCTGTCCGTGTACGTGTAACTTGATCGAATTGGTTTACTTCATCTAGAAATTCTTGCGTATAACCACTACGATCAGGCAGTAATCTATTATATATCCACCTACGATGTGGTGGACCATTCATATTCTGCTCAAAGAACAATAACCACATAAGGTATTTGATAAGAATTAATTTTAATCAAAATTATAATAATTACATAAACTACGCAATTATATATTATGTATGTTTACTTTAAAATCTCCACATGCACCCAAAAAAAAACTTATAAATTTCGCCAAATATACTTGCATTCTCATGAATATCACAATACTAATAATTCATATATAGTTGACCATTTTATTCCATCAACATATCAAATTTCAACTTAAATTATCAAATCTAAGTGTACATTGCATTGGGCGAAATCTTTAAACAAATATGAGCTACAACTTCATACAAACATCACATTTGAGCAAAATTATAAACTAAAGCATCTTAATCCACCAACATATCAACTTTCAAGTTTACATCACTAAACCTAAACCCTAAATTGCATTGAGCAAAATCTCCAACCAAATTTCGACAACATTATCAATTAAAACATTTCATTCCACCAACATATGAAATTTCAACTTCAAACTATCAAACCTCAACCCTAAATCGCATTTACCAAATTCTTGCAACGAATTAGAGCAATAACCTCACACAAATTGCACATTTCAACAACATTATCAATTAAACCATTTCATTCCACCAACATATCAAATTTTAACTTCAAACTACCAAACCTAAACCCTAAATCGCATTTACCCCAATCTCGAACCAAATTAGAGCAATAACCTCATACAAACACCACATTTCAACATAAATATGAACTAACTATAAAATTCTAACAATGTAATCCAAAAATTTGTAGAAATTACAAGTAGTTTAGTTGAGAAAAATACCTCAATTTACTCCAAAAAACCGGCGGTGAGGGGGGTGGAGGCGGTGACAGACGACGGCAGGGAGGACAGGGGACGCCCGGCGGTGGCTGGGCAGGGCGGGGAAGGCGGCCGATGGCTGGGCAGCAGCAGTGGCAGACGACGTCTCTCTCTTTTCGAAGCTTTGTAAAATGAAACCAGAGAAATCTGGTTTCATTTAAAAGGCGTGGCGACAGAGTGGCGACGGAAATTCCATCGCCAGCCCTTTTTTTGAAAAAAAACTCGTTTTTTTGGGCGACGGAAATTCCATCGCTCAGTTTTTATTAAAAAAAATTAATTATAGAAACGGAATTTCCATTGCTCAATGTCAATTCTGGTGACGGATTAAAATTTCCGTCGCCATATCTGTCGCATGTTCTGACTTTTTTCTAAAACTCTTTTTCAGTCGCCATTTTCGTCGCCAAATCTGTCGTTGATTTTTTCCGTCGCTGAATTCCTCGTTAATATGAACTTTTTTAGTAGTGTTTTCTAAATGCTATTATTAAGATAATATTTATAGTTAATTCTTCTTTATTAAAAATTAGTATTAATTATTGACTAACTACTTTTGTAAATATAGATTTTAATTGAAAAAATTTATCGTATTAATATTTTAAAAAATCACTTTCATTGTATTAAAATTTAATTAATTTTAAAATTAATTTTAATTAACTTTTAAATTCTTAAGGTTTTGTAGAAATTGTCATATATTTGCATCTATGGTTGGTTAAATGAAGAAATAGAAAAAAAAAATATTTAAGAGTGATGTAAGTGGGTAGAGAGAAGATCCATCCATTAAATACATAAAAAGAGCAACAAATAGTGGGGCAACCAAGCAAATCACTAAAAGACAAAATCCTAACACGCAGAGCACGTCTGTGCAGCATGTCTCTAGCCCCCTTGCCGTAAAATGGTTATTAATATAACTTAAATCAACACTTGTTAATAATTTTTCCATGATTCAGTCAGGGAAATTGGCGTCGGTTATTAATTGCTGATTATCCCATGAAATTGGTTCAAAGAGAGATCCCAAATTCAAATAATTATATTATTAGAATAACAGAATATATATTCTATATAAAAAAACTAACTACTATACTTCTGAACGCTTATCTTCTACTAAATTATTCTTTTTAATATTAGTAAAATAAGGTACGGGTTTTAAACAGAAAAAATACGAGATGCATATTATTCAGCAACTTTAATAAAAACAACGATCAAAAACTCATTTAAAAAAATGTTTACTTCCATAAAATGTGAAGTTATATGTATGTGTTTTATATGGTTGCTTTTGAAAAAATTCAAGCCAAAAATACGGCCCCTGTTTATGGACTTTTTCTTATTTTTTACACACCGATTACATTTAGATAATTAGACACATGATTTTTATTTTCCAATTATAATTACTTCATATCATTTGATATTCAAATCAAACACAAGTATCATTGAAAATAACAAATTGTCACAATATTATGAAGTTAACATGAACAAACAAACAAAAAAATAAATCTATTTTTTATATAGTCTAATATAATAAGTAATCTAACCTTATGTAACAGATCTAGGTATCAGACAAAAGATCTTGAATATAATGGGAACCACAATCTTAACATTCCTTATTTGGTATGGATTGTCCGAAATGTAAATAACAAACAAAAGGTCTTGAATGTAACCCTCAATCTACACACACACATACACACACGCATATATATATATATATATATATAGTATATATAGATATAATATCTATATTATATATATATTATATATATATATATATATATATATATATATCGATAATATATATATATATATATATATATATATATATATAAATTTTAGAGGTTTGGAACTTTCCTAATCTAACTTCAAAATTAACTCTGTGCACATAATTTATTTCTTTAAATTAAATTAACAAATAATAAAACATTTTCACTTTTACAAATAAGGAATATCAAAGATATTACATACATTATGATGATAGTTGTGATCCTATTCAGTATAAATACCCAATTATTAAGAAATAACAAAAGATTTTTGATTTCTATTATCATTATCATCATTACTATCATCATCATCACAATTATCATCATCATCATCATTATTATTATTATTATTATCATCATTATTGTTATTGCACTCTTATGATATTGCCACAAATGATTTATTATATGAATAACAAATACTTCATGAAATCACATAAACTATTGTATCCAGTTAACTTTTAAAAAAGCAAGTGGAAAATTTACAATTAGTTCAAGATGTTATAAATATAATTTTTTTTCCATTCACAGATAATCTGATAGTGTGGTTTTTCACTTAACTTTAAAAAAACTATTGTACTTTTTTCTTAACATAAGCTCAAATAATTTTTTCACAAATTATATGACATACAAGTATAATTCACTATACTTTTTGCATACGGTGATCACAACAAGAAAATCTCAAAAATTTTCAATGCATCACATGAGTATAGGAAAACAAAACAAAATCTTCTAATCACTTAATGCATGTCACTCTTGCATAATTGACCTTCTTAAAATAAATTTTCATCCTCATTATTAGAAGATATTAGAAGGAAATTCATTATATTTTAGTAATGCATCACACCAAAAATCATGCATTATATTTTTATCAAAAAAAATCATGCATTATATTGGAAAGATTTTAGCACTAGATTGTCCAAGTAAATCAATCTTTTAAACAATTAACGCATAACAAAGATATTCAATGAGGGAATAAGAATATGTGGCACTATGTTGTCCAATATGTATTCATAGTTTTTGTGTGTGTGCGTGCACGCCCGTGTGTGTATATGTGCATATTCAACTAAATTAACCATAATCTATTTTAATACATAAAAATCTCAATTTAATAATTCCTTCTAATTTGTATCACCTAATGACTATACTTTAAGTTTGAGGACCATTAAATTCAAAAAAATAATATTTTCCTACACATCACATGAAATATTAGATGTTTTATTATTTTGTATATATGTTTACTACATACAAGAACTTAGAAACTATCCTGTGTATTGCCCAAGGGAAAACATACTAATTCTTTATTAAGTGTGTACCATTTTTTACCCATCAATATGTTTGTTCGCGTGTATAACATCTAATTCGGTTATGCTAATAATTGACGCATGTTAAATGGATGCAAGCTTCTAAAATAGACTTGTGCTTTTAAAATACTCAATAAGTTGATACGTACTTAAAATGTGTATTAAACGACAAATTGCTAACAAAGATTATTTTATGATACAATCTTTGACAAGGACATCCATCAAACTTGTATAGTTTTCTTGTTGACAAAACTTACCTGCTATCATAGTCTAAATTTGAAGAATTGATATATGTTCGTAAGTACCAAAGCGATGCCCTCGGGATTTTATACTAACTATAGACATGTATAATCGTGGGCATTGTTGCCGTGATGATTACAATTACCTAACTCATTGAGGGTAAAATAATATTGTACTTGGGAACGTTTTAAGAAGCATTTGAAGACCCAAGAGTTTCAAAAACATTTTCAAAAAGGTAAAAACCATAGTGTTAGTGTAATTTGCTAGCATGCATGAAGGCTTAAACATGTGACCTTGAGCATGAGTGAGTGAGATAGTAACTAGTGGGGTGGCGCATTGCCTTGTAGATACAACTCTCATGAGCGATTCTCTTAAAACAGCAAAACAGGGGTGACAGCATGATCTATGAGCTGTCAAGGACCAGCAGCAAGTTTTTGCCACCTAGCAGCTATTGCTGGATCCTAAAGATTGCCGTTGGGTCCTACTTTGCTTCTCACTCGCAAAAATCTCATGTGATTTTTATTTTTGATTATTGTGATTAGGCTAATTAGAAGATTTGTAGCAAAATTGATTTCAATCAAGCATTTCTACCTCGTTTTATAAAATTAATTTGATTTGGTCCTTGATTTTATAGTTTGGTTAGTAAGGCCACCTTGTTAATAGTATAAATAGAGGCATTCACCTCTTATTTGGAGGAACCACTGGGAACATTTCACTATCCAGAGAAAACTCTACGCTCATTTCTAATTACATAAAATCAGCCTTTAAACTTCGTAGTGACAAAGCTCTACCTAATCCTTGTTTCAAACTTTTCAAAAAAGTTCTTTCAAGTGGATTAGCTTTCATCCTAACCTAACACATTTAGAAGGAAGGAATCAAGGGCATGTTATTTTGCTGTTCTACTTAGATCGAGGTAGGTTGTGAGGGCCATCAACCAAAGATAATAATTTGCTTAAAACTTTCACTACAAAGACGGAATCAGCGACGGAAATTTAAGATCCGCGACGAAATGCGGCTGTCGGATTTTCGCTCGTCGCTGAGCAGCCGGTGACGGAATTTCAAAATTCTGTCGCCTTGGGCGACGGATTAAGCGACAGAAATTGCAACATATTTTTTTGGCGGGAAAAGTGGCGGGGCAGGGTGTGGTGATGGAATTAATTATCCGTCGCCATCAGAGACGGAATCAGCAACGGAATATCCGTCGCCATTATGAAATCTGTCGCCCCCTGCCCCAAAAAATTTTTTTCCCCCTTATCCGTCGCCTTTCCGTCGCTGGGTTCCTCTTTTTTTAAAAATAAAATCGCTTGTTTTTGATCAAATCCGTACATACAAATCATAGCCTGCAAGAAATTTACAAGATCTTCGCACTTAATCAACATCCAATGGCTTCGAATAGGGCTTCATTCGAAGCGTTCTCAACAATTTCAAGCCACACAAAGGTGGAATTCCACATCCAACATAACACATCACGTCCAACCTGGGGTTTTCAATTCACAAGCCACAAGTTCCAAATGAACTCTCTACATATCACACACTACAAGTTCCAAACAAAGTCTGTATATATCACAAACCACAAATCCAAACAAAATAACCAGAAGTTACCAATAATTGAGAATGAAGCTATATATATGTTTGTAAAAGGGGGTGAAGTAAGCGCCAAATGGGAGGGGAGTTAAATAAGCACCAGCGGGAGGGGAGTGAAATTAGCAGAAAGGGGAGGGGAAGCAAGCAGCAAGAGATATGATATACTTCGTGAAGATAAGCAGAAGAGCCACCAGCTGAAGGAAAACTGCAACCAACTCAATCACCAAGGTCTTCCTCTTCCTCTTCGCCTTCCTCTTCCTCTTCCTCTACCTCACCATCTTCCTCATTATGTTGCGAGGGATGAGTAAATGGTGGCTGAGATCCCGAGCCAGACGGCTGTTGCATTTGAAAGAAAGCTTGGAGGCGCTGATCGATGTTCATCATTTGTTGGCTCAGTTGTTGGTTGCTTTGTGTGAGCAATCTGTTGGATTCCTCCAGTTGCTTACATTTCTCCATAACCAACCGGTAGCTTTCAGCTTGTGACGATAGCTCACCCCCCAAGTTGGTTACTAGACCCCTTAAGTCATTGAGCTCCTGTTGCGATGGCGTAGAACCGGAACCTGCTGACAGGCATTTAAGTAAATTACTATATTAGCTTTGCCATTAAGTAAATTCAATGTATAACCATGGTTGTTGGAACTTTAATATGAAAACAATACCGGATCTTTGAGTGGGACTGAAGTAACCGGATTCCCTCATGTTGACAGCCTCGTCACCAATGCCGTAAATACGACCCTTCTTGTTCTTGAACGTCTTCACCCACAACTCATTTGGGTTGGGAAATGGCTGGTTTGGATCTTGAGAAGAGCCATCCCCGGTCCCTTGAGAGTTGATAACATTTTGAAAATCACGTTCAAAGGTTTCCTACAATACCGCAACATGCGCACGAAATCATGCATAGTACAATAACTTAAAATAAAGTATACGAGTTCATGTTGAACTACCAATGAAGATTGAGAATAGCTAATTGCTTACATATGTTTGTTGTGATTTCTTGTCAACCCAAGGGGCATCATCTTTGCCTTGGAGTTTGTGAGTTCGACTGAATAATTCGACAATGGTGGGCTCCGTCCCAAATTGTTCCCTCTATGTACGTGCCAGAAAGAATGATGTCAAGCACAACACAAAATACAGTATTGAACTTAAACGAATACATAGCAAACATATTCCTGAGGTTCTATTTCCCCATGACTTATCCAAAACCAATACCCTTGCACAAAACCCTTATACATAAGGTGCATCTTGACCTCATCAGGTGTCAAGTACACCCTATTTCCGCGTTTCGCACAAGGACATCTATACTTTCCCCCATTCAGAAACTCTATCTGTGTACGTGCAAATTGATCGAATTCGTTTACTTCATCTAGAAATTCTTGCGTATAACCACTACGATCAGGCAGTAATCTATTATACATCCACCTACGATGCGGAGGACCATTCATATTTTGCTCAAACAACAATAACGACATAAGTTATTTGATCAGAATTAATTTTAATCAAAATTATAATAAGTACATAAATTAGGCAATTATATATTATGTACACTTACTTTAAAATTTCCACATGCACCCCAAAAAAAACTTACAACTAGGTGATAAATATACTTACGTTCTCACGAACATCACAAAACTAATAATTCATACATAGTTGATCACTTTATTCCATCAACATATCAAATTTAAACTTCAAATTACCAAATCTAAGTGTACATTCCGTTGGGCGAAAACTTTAAACAAATATGAGCTACAACTTCATAAAAATATCACATTTGAACAAAATAATAAACTAAAGCATCTCAATCCACCAACATACCAACTTTCAAGTTCACATCACCAAACCTAAACGCAAAATTGCATTGAGCAAAATCTCCAACCAAATTTCGACAACATTATCAATTAAAACATTTCATTCCACCAACATATGAAATTTTAACTTCAAACTACCAAACCTCAATCCTAAATCGCATTTACCAAATTCTTGTAACAAATTAGAGCAATAACCTCACACAAATTGCACATTTCGACAACATTATCAATGAAACCATTTCATTCCACAAATATATCAAACTTTAACTTCAAACTACCAAACGTAAACCCTAAATCGCATTTATCCTAATTTTGAACCAAATTAAACCAATAATCTCACACAAACACAACATTTCAACATAAATACGAACTAATTATGAAATTCTAACAATGTAATACAAAAATTTGTAGAAATTTCAAGTTGTTTAGTTGAGACAAATACCTCAATTAACTTCAAAAAGGCGGCGGTGGGGGGTGGCAGACGATGGCCGACAGTGGAGGGAGGTGACCGGCAGCGGCGGTTGGAGTGGACGACCGGCGGCGGTGGCTGGGCACAGCGGGAGGCAGCTGGGCTAGTGGTGGACGCGACGTCTCTCTCGCACTCTCTCTCTCCTCGGGTGTTCGAAATGGCAGATAAATAAAACCAAAAATCTGGTTTCATTTAAATGGGGGGTCCACGGAATGGCAACGGAATTTCCGTCTCCCCCCTTTTAAAAAAAAAATTTTTTTTAGGCGAGGGAAATTCCGTCGCCTATTTTTTTTTCCAAAAAAATTTTATTTATGGCGACGGAATTTCCGTCGCCATATCTGTCGTCTAATCTGACTTTTTTGTAAAGCTATTTCTCCGTCGCCATTTCCGTCGCCAATTCCGTCGTTATTTTTTTCCATCACCGAATTCCGTCGTTAATATGAACTTTTTTAGTAGTGTTTTCTTTTAATTCATGTATTTCATAATCGTGCTTTTCTTGGATCCTTTATGGCTACCTGTTTATGTCTATTCTCTAGTTTTGGAAATAAACATAAGTTCATTAACAAAGAGCTCACCAAATTTATTATTTTATGTTACTTAAAATTTCTTATAAAAATGGCTTGCTAATAATTCACCACCAAAAATGTTTCTCCTTTTTGATTGTCCCACTAAATAAGATCTAAATGCATGAAAACTCTCTATCCATGGTATCGAAAGTCTAAAGCTTTAATACATTCATTTCTAGTAGTTGTCACTTATGATGCAGGTGGTCTAATGGTGGTACTCACTATCCATTAGATCATAACTTCGCCTTTAGAGTAGGCCTCATGGTTCGCAACCCTAGATTCATTCTCAATAATTCCCATTTGGGATGTACGGAATCATAATTTTATACAAAAAACTTGTTTCCCTCCTTGAAAGCTAAATCATACTGTAAACACAAATTTTGAGCTTAAAATAAATTAGACAAGAAATTCAGCAACAAATTGAATTTTGTATTGATGTTGTATATGGGCACAATCTCTGAATTTAATACAATAAAATGATCATCTGATTCAATCTCCTAATGACTTAAATGTTCCGAGGGAGTGATGCTTGATCTGGGTTGATGCAAATCAGCTAAAGCACTCTGAAGACTGTTCTTGATTTTGATGTGCAAGTGACTGATTGCAGCTTCTGAAGCTCTACAAGTTTTGATCTTTCTCGCTTGGTAGTTGGATGCTCCTTGCCGTCTGAGTTCTGAATTTTGCAAAATGCTGGGTGTTGAATGTAGTTGGCTAGATTAATCGATGCGGGGGCGAGGTTGCTTGATCTCGATCGATAAACTGGATGAAGAACTCTGAAGTAGACTTCAATTTGAGGTTGTAGAAGATGTTGAGCTAGCTGACTTTGATCCTTGTTGCTTGGCAGCTGGATGTTGTCTGCAGTCTGAGCTCTGGAGCCTATAGGATACTGAATGTTGAGCTCCCCGAAAATGAGGGGGAAAGATCCCTATTTATAGACTTGAAGACTAGGGTTTGAGTTGGATGTTGGGCCTAGGCCCATATCTTAGTAATTATTCCCTTAATTTTAAAAGAGAAATAATTACTATTTTCTGCATCATCGATGACACATGTAACCTTTTGATTTGCCATAATTTGATTCCATTTAAATGGACCTGCCAAAGCCAATTTACACGTGGCAGCTCCTAATCGGCCAAATAAAAATTATTTTATTTTACACGTGGCATCCTACGATTTGTTAGCAAATTTTTGCCTCCTACACATACATTTCACGGTTGACCCTTCGGTCTAATGATTTGGTTGAAACAAGCAATTGTGTAATTTCTATAGAATTATGGGTTTGTATATTTCGTTTAAATGAGTTGGTGACCCTCAAAATTAAAGCTTTATCCATTCTACTACGTAATTCCATGAAACCATCAAGTTAGAAAGCCACCCAACACATATCTTTGAAAGAGGTTGGTCAGCAGGTTGAGCCTCAATAAGCCACTGGGTCAACTAGGACCGGCAAAAAAACCCGTATCTGCCTAAAACCCATAAAACCCACCCCAACATGTGTAGGTATGGGTGGTGAAAATGAACAGAAAATGGGTATACGGTGGGTATTACTAAAACGAGTATGGGTATGCGTACAGGTCCTACCCGCTCAATACATGTTTTATCAATACCTGCTCCTTACTCGTCTCATACCCGCCATATATAAAACTCATACCCATTTATTTAAAATTCTAATTTGTTACTTGTACTTGAATATTTTGCTAGTTGTAGTTGTGTGATATTCAAGATTTCGGCGGAATGTTTTGTTTGAAACTGTAATTATCAAGTGTTAATTTATTGTTTTGATTGGCAAACATTTAGCTGTATTTGACGTAATATGATATGTTGTTGGAACCTTGGTATTGATGTGACATATTGGCTATTTGATGTCCAATATAGGTACAAAATGAGTGTAATTCTCTTTTGTCTATATGTACCCGAATAAAACCCGCATGTCCGATATACCCAGTGGGTATGGATATGGGTATGGATATAACTTTATAGTACCCGATGGGTATGGGTATGGGTATGGGTATGAGTATGGGTATTAATTTTGAAAATGAGCATGGTGAGGTTACGGCTAAACCTGCCCCGCACTTGCCCCATTACCACTCCTAGGGTCAACCTCCCTACTGTCCATTGGTGGCAACGTTACCATTGAAGATATTTATTACAATCAATAATTCAACCTTAGGTAACCAAAAAAGCTTGAATCTAAATTAATTGATTTGGTCCAAGAGTGAGAAACAACACCGCTAGCTCATCGAAAGAGGGTATAGAGAGACTCTTGAAAAAAAGAGCAAGAGTTTATTCAATGAAAAAATATTAATAAAAATGCAAACATATAGAAATTGGGGCTTGCCATTGATATTTATACCAATGGTAGGCCCTAAATACTCTGGATTTCTAGAGAGAAAAAGAGAGAAGGAAGGGTGGCAGCTATGGTTAGTCATTTGATTCAGTTGTTCATTAAATAAATAATGAAATATTTGATTTGACTGAGTTCGATTTCGCATTATATAAACTAGTGACTTGAGGTGTGTATCAGAACAAACCTGAACTGAGCCCCAATCAGATTGGAAAGGACGAAAATCGCAAACTTTTGAAAATATGGCCAGAATCGGACCAAAATTTATAGAGGATCACATTAGATCAGACCGAAAATTGCATGTCCCGAACTGGACCAGACTTAGTGGGCCGATTGTTTCACGTCACCGATGATAATGTAAGAACTAAGTAATTTCCAAAAACAACGAAATAAAAAAAAGGCAATACGTGATGTGACAGTATAGTTTCCTCAATACAAGATTTATAATCGCACCTAAAATTATTAGAAGCTTGAGAAAAATTCAAAAAACTATAAAATCTTCAATACAAAAATGACCATAAGGGACTAACAACTAAAAGATATTGAAGATAATGACAGTCTAACAAAGAAAATGATTCAAAGTATAAAGTCTAACATAGAAAAGAAATAATGGTAAGTATGTGATTGTCAAAAACCAAAGCTGCTGGATTAATGCAAAGGTAGTTCCGTAGTAGCCAAAAAAAGATTACTATTGTCAAACTGACATGACCGTAGTTTGAAAAATTACTTGAATTTAAAAAATGTTGAAATCAAGTTATCGGCCCGGACCGAAAATTTTCAAACAGAGGCTGGGACAACCCCAAAACCTGCACAAATAAACCAAAATAAAACCGATCTGATCCGATCCATTTTGTCGTATTGGAATGGAATATACACACCCCTATGCCCAATGAAGGAAATATCAATAATATTAGAATTCACATACATTGTAATTGTTGAAAATTCGTTGTATATTGCGCAAATATATTAATTTCAATTATTTTGCTTTTTGAGCTTATAGTTAATATTAGCTTGAGCCAATTTTTCTTAAAATTAATAAATCAGACACCTGTCATTCCGTACCTCTCCCATGTCCAAATGCTAACAACTTCTCTATCCCCAAAAAAGAAAAAAAACACATTAAAACTTCCACAAGGTATAAAATCATTCCACATCACCACAATGTAACGGCCTTATGATGCTCTATGTCTCAATATTAAGCGATTTCCTAACTGCTTCCATTTGGTGGTTTTAGGTGCGAAATTGCGATCTCTCTCTCTCTCTCTCTCTCTCTGTCATGTTCATTCAAATGGATTCTCTAATCATTTTGATCATGCTAATTAAACGGATTTCAGGGTCGTCTTTTTGAAAATGGATCCAGATCCGGGTGTAAACGGGGATGAACCCGCTCCTTGGGAGCTTTACAACATAGACTTGGTACCCTCTGAGGTCTTCCTCAAGTTTCGTAAAGAAATTGAAGAATACAGACTTGGTGTCAATGTTGAGGTATCTAAACTGATATTTTTTTTTTTTAATTGCACTTTCTCAATTCTTCAATCTTACAAATTGAAAAAGTACGATGTCAAATATAATGAACGGCCTGATGTTGGCTTTCTTGTTGTTGTGTTAATGTTGAAATTATAGGGGGGGCCTTTGCCATTCAAAGGAAAAGGATTGATCCATTTTCGTTGTATAGAAATTAGCATACATTACTTGTATAATTGTGCTTTTGGTGATATTACTCATTAACGGAGTAATTTGGCCTTCTTTTTGAAAATCGGAAAAGGCGTCTTATGGCTATTTCTTCAGCTTAATGGTAGTGGGTAACTTTTTACATAAGGTTGCTACATCTGAACTCCCAGACCTTACTTCGACAAGAATCGAGGGTTAGGATCTGGACTGTGATGGGTGGGATTTGGGGTTGCTCATAAGAGTTGTTATCGCACTTTATCCTAGTATGTTTCATGTTTCTCAGAGCATGGAATTTTCTGTAAAATCGAGGCATAGGGGAGAAAAAAGTCTCTGTTGCCTAAGAGGAATGATAGAACTCGATTTAATTCATCTTATACATCACAATGGCTGAGTATGCACTGGTATGTTGCTGCAGTTCTATAATGCTCCAACAAACGATTTCCAAACAAAATTGGTGTTGAAGCCTTTGTCGCCTAAGCGAAGATGGAAATTCATATGCGAACCTATACGTAAGGAAGTCAGCCTTCTTTCCAAGAAGATTTCTATTACTAAATTCCTCAATCTACAGGTTTTGTTCTACACTTCTGTCAGAATGCATGCTCTTTATTTTTTTTTTTTGGGGGGGGGGGGGTTAATAATAATGAAGTTTAAGTTACTTCCCAAATGTTGCTTTCCGTATAATTAGGGATCCCTTGCTTTAGCGGTATAATTAATCCGATAGAATCCATTATACTAGAACCCCACACAAGAAATGTTCAATAGCATATATATATTTAGATTTTAACTGCAAAACTCACTAAAAATTGTTCTCTGCACCAACAAGCTTTGACATGTATAGTTTCTGTCACCTTCTGACATTCTCCTTGACTGCTCTTACCTTGAATATAATGTGCAATTCCTATCTTGACATATGTTATATAGATAGTCACAGCTGAACTTAGCCTTCAGTAAAATCTTTACTTTGTTATAGCTCTTCTTTATAAACTAGTTTATCATTCCATACATTTCTAGAATTGAAGTCAAGCTAGTGAGAAAATCCTATTTCCAAATCTCTGCAACATGATTATGTACATAGGAATAGCACAAGTGTCAGAAGCTTTCAGATTTACAAAGAGTAGGCTTATTGAATGACTCCAATCTTTAATGTACAAAGTTTCTTAGAAGTGGACACCCACAAGCAAAAATTATGTCTAAGTACACGTATAAGGCCCACGAAATATTGTTGGAGTTTGATGGTTGGCAAAGAGGCACAACTTTGCAAAGGCAGTGGGGCTGTCCCTGCCCATTATCTATAAATATCGTACACCCCTAAGTGATAGGGCATGACTTAGGATGTGTTGGAAAATTTTGGGAAAATATTGAGTCAAAGTGTCTTGTACCCTACTATCCCGTAATAAATAAAAGGAGGATTTTTTGAGTGAATATCTCTATACGTTTTGCGTGTGCGCTATTCAATATTCCTGTAACCTCTACTAGTAATTGTGTAGGCTGAGTTAAGTCATAGACTTGACTGTTGCACAGTGAAAACCAAGGCAAAGAGAAAGTCAAAATTTTTCCCCATGATAGTTGGTATCAGAGTCAGGTCAACTTAACATTTTCAGTTCAAACGCACAAGGGACATATAAGACATCAACTCGACTCTCCAAAATTGAAGAAATTTTGGGAGCAACTGATGGGCTTGAAGTGGCACAAGAGTACACGATTCTTGGAGGATTGGCTATGCTCGTGGGCCAAGTCCGAGAAATGAACAACATGTTAATGACTTTATTAGAGAAAGACAAAGGTCCTTCAAGGTCGAATAGCGATACTGAGGATTCTCCCTACGTGAGAACCCTCAAGGATGAACTTGAAGCTTTTGAGGAAAAGTTGAGAATAGATCGGGTGAGAACCAAATGGGGTTCAAGATTCCTGACCCTAAACCATTTGATGGCTGAAGGGATGCTAAGGCCTTTGAGAATTTCATTGGGGATCTTGAGCAGTACTTCCAAGCTACCATATTGGCAACAGAGACAAGTTGGTTGTCGCCACCATGGTCCTTAGTGGAGATGCCAAAATGTGGAAGAAGGCCCACTTCGAGGATGAAAAGGAATTAGGTTGGACTGCAATCACTACATGGGAGGAGATGAAGAAGGAAATGAGGAATCAGTCCCTTCCCCATCATGTCTCATGGATTACTTGAGAAAAGTTAAAGGATATGAAGCAAATTGAAACGGTTCACGATTATGTGAAGACTTTCTCTTCACTTTTACTGGATATCAAAGGTATGTCTGACGAAGACAAGCTTTTTAATTTTGTTAGTGGTCTAAAGTCTTGGGGGCAAAATGAGTTGTGCAGGCAAAAGGTGTCAGACTTATCCTCGGCTACTGTGGCGGCCAAATCTTTTGTGGGCTTTAAATCCCACAAGACAAGACAAAGAATAAGGAGGACAAGGGCGAAAAGTCTAGTCTTGGGACAAGACCTTTGTTGATCTTGTGTCCGAGAAACATAATCTTGGTTTGTGCAAACTCGCACTTTTCCTTCTTTACATACAATTCATATTCTTTCAGTTTCTAAAAAACTTCCCTTAGGCGGTTAAAGTGATCCTCAAGTGTTTGAGAATAAATCACAATGTAATCAAGATAAACTACACAGAAGTCATTAATGTACTCGTAAAGAAAGTCATTCATAGGAACCATTTCTAGTTATACAGGTTGTATTGGGCTCCTCCCACTTAGCAATCCTAACTTACCAGTACCTCAAATGCAAATCCAATTCAGTGAAAAAGGAAGCCTTAGACGTATGATCAAACAAATCATTGGACCTCGAGATGGGCTATTTGTTTTTTATGGTTACCTTATTTAGGGCACGGTAGTCAACACATATATGAAGGGAGCCATCTGCCTTCCTTTGTAACAAGACGTGTGCACCATGAGAGGCCTTGGAAGGTTGTATGAAGCCTGCCTCCAACAAATCATTAAGTTGCTTCAAATGCTTCCATTTATACCAAACAACCCATAAGGCATGATGGGGAAGGAATTGATTCTTCATTTCCTTCTTTATGTCCTCCCATGTAGTGATCGTAGTCTAGCCTGATTCCTTGCCATCCTCAGAGCAGTCTTCTACCACATCTTAGTGTCTCTGCTAAGGAACATGGTGACGACAGTCAACTTGTCTTTCTCACCAACATGGGTCACTTGGAAGTATTGCTCAAGATCATAAATGTAATTCTCAAGGATCTTAGCATCCCTTGAGCCATTAAATGGTTTAGGGTTGAGAATCTTGAATCATACTCAATTGTCACCTAATCCATTCCCAACCTTTTCTTGCAAAGCTTCAAGTTGCTCCTTAAGGGTTCTCATGTAGGTACAATCCTTAGCATCACTGTACGACCTTGAAGTGCCTTTATCTTTTTCAAACAAAGTCACCAACATCATCCTTATTTTGTGGACGTGGTTTGTAAGGGTAGCTAATCCTCCAAGAACTATCAAGCCCATAAGTTATTCCCAAAATTTCTCCAATTTTGGAGAGTGGAGTTGATGTCTTGGATGTCTTTTGTGCCATTTGAACCGAAAGGGTTGAGACGACCTGACTTTGATACCAACTGTCATGGAAAAATTTTTGGCTTTCTCTTTCCCTTGATTTTCACTATGTAGTAGCCATATCTACGACTTAACTTAGCCTGCACAATGATTAGCTAAGGTTACAAGAATATTGACTAACACAAACACACACAAAAATATAGAGACAATTTCACTCAAGCAATCCTTCTTTTATTTATTATGGGACAAGACACTTTGACTCAGTGTTTTCCCATAATTTTATAACACATTGCACATCATACCTAGCCCTTAGGGGTGTGAGGTATTTATATATAATGGGGAGAGATGGCCTATGCCACCACTACCTTGGCAAAGTTGTGCCTCTTTGCCAAGCATTGTGTTCATTGCCAACCTCACATCCGTTGCTAAGTCTTGCATCCATTCAAGGTGTTCATATACATTTCCTGTCATGAAGAGTGGGGCCTTGTCCCTTAAAAATGATTTTAGTGAGTTGGCGTGCCTTTTGATAAGGTAACCTCCCAAGGAAAGCCACCACTGGGGAGTCATGCCCCTTAGACAAGCGCCTGTCCAAAAAGGGCGGCCAACAAATAGGCATGCCTGTTGGGCAAGGCCCTTGTCTAATACAGGCTGCCTAGAGAATGAACGCACCTGCTGGACAGGGCACTTGTTTGAGAGAGGCTGTCAGCGAACAGGCATGTCCCCCGAACAGCGTCTGGTCAACAATGCAGCATGTTTAGCACTGGCACCTCAGCGAAGCAGCGGGACCTGATCGCATGAAGCAACACACCCAGTTGTTGCAGGTGCTTCGTTGTTTAGATTGGGAGCTCACCGTGAGCTAGCCAGTTAAGTGCGCACACTTACTTAAGCTTGTTTAGCTCACTTAGCTAAGTCAGCTCACTTCGCTGCGCTAGACTAAGCCTATCTTAGGCATTAACTATGACTTGCCATGCCATAGCTTTCGAAACCATCCTTAAGTTTATGTAACCTGCTGAGGCTTATGTGCAACCACTAATGGACATCAACAATGGGTCACCACCCTTGTCTTTCCGAGCTATCAACTCAATCATGCTATGCACGTGCCTTGGCCGGTCCAAGAATGCATCTAGCATGCTTTGCACCACCATGGTTCTAGGTGTCATCGCACAACATTGTTAGTCATCTTCTTCCCCCAGGATACACAGGTGCCACCCATTGTCCATTCAAGGATCCCACCTTGATCATGTCCCGTATTACCCCGTCACAACCAAGAGATTCTCCTGCATGACTATAGCATGACTAAGGGACTTAGCCAACAATGCGGGCTGCATGAATGACTTAGGGGCAGCCTGACTCCTTACTTGTCAATACCTTGTCAACATAAGCTAAGTGGCACTCCAAGCCACGATTGAGAAGCAAAGGCTTTCCTATTCGTTAGGTAGCCTATCTTGGACAGGCGCCATGCGTAGCAGGCATGCCTATTCGCCGGTAGCACCTCTAGGAATGGTGCTTGTTCTAGCCTCCAAGGGGTGTGACTCCCTACTGGTGGTTTTTCTTGGGTGCTTACCTTGTCAAAACGCTACTTACTAACTGCAACCATTTTTAAGGGACAAGACAACAACTCTTCATGAAGGGCAATATATACGGATGCCAAAACGGATACAAGGCTTGGCAACGAAAGTGATACTTGGCAAAGAGGCACGATTTTGCCCAGGTAGTAGGGGATATCCCTGCCCATTTTCTATAAATACCCCACCACCCTAAGGGCTAGGGTATGATGTGGGTGTATTGGAAAATTGGAGGAAAATTGGGCCCTGTTGTTCTGTAATAATTAGAAGGAAGATGGCTTGAGCGAAATTGTCTCTATATCTTGTGCGTGTGCTACTCAATATTGACGTAACCTTTACTAGTCATTGTGTAAGTTAAGTTAAGTCATAGACTTGATTGCCGCACGGTTAAAACCAAGGTGAAAAGAAAGCCAAAAATTTTCCCCACGACAGCTTGCCAAAAGGAGGTGTGTTCTGTATAATACATAGGCACACTCTTAAACCATAATTTCTTCTTTTCATTTGTAATAGCTCACAACAAATTCTCGAAAGCTACTAATTCCAACTAACAAGGTCAAAAACCATAGTTACCAAGAATGCTTACTAGATCGCATAGTCTAAAACGTGGATCACTACTTATCGTTCACTTAAATTTAGTTTAATTAAGATTTTGGATCGTTCACTTAAAGCTATGGGAGTATGAAACATTCCTGATACTAAAAAATGCCAAAACCACCCTAACTTTACGTGTATATATTGTATCCCAAGCGATGGTGTCTTTCTACTTTTGGTACATTTCCTTGTACATGAGAAAGTCATGCACATCATATTTATGTATTTTAGTCCTGACTTTATGAGTTGAAGCTCATAGCTTTCCGGCATATGACAAACTTGTTGGTTTTCTCCTACTGATCTTATGGATGAGAGGTTTCGATTACCATACTGATAACTAATGCCACTCCAAAGTCGCCAACGATGAGGTGTAGTTATTTCATGTGAACAACTTTCAATATTTACTCTTCATCAATTGCTGAAATACTCGTAAGAAAGATTTCAAAATTTTTCTACAATGGTAGAAAATTCTGCACAAAATTCCTGAAACTTATCGATGTGTAATTTGATTGACACTACATCCCTCTTTGCAAAAATAGATCTCCTATAAGGGGGAAAAAAAGAGAAAGTGATCATCCACCAAAATCTAGTGAGTCAAATTCATTTTATCACGATTGGGATGATAGTTACGGTCATGTATGTTCCCTAAGGTGTGCATACATCTTGTCAAATCATACGGTAATATATAAAAGTGAACCAATTGTTGGTTCCTTGACAATGTGAGATAGTCACTGGACTTTTTTTTTTTGCTTTTCTAAAATCTAAGTTGGCATTAATTAATATTCTAACTTATATTAAATTTCAATCTAAGAATCAACATTGCATTTATTGTAATATAATAATTGAATATAAATCAAAGCTTCAAATTTACTATTGTGGAAGATCAGTAGTTTTCTCATTGTAAATTGCAGTTACTCAATAACCTACTTAAATATGAATTATTGCAAATTAAGTTCATTTCACTTGCATTATCAAAGAAATATTAACAAAATACCATGGGAAGCACCATATTTACTCTAGTATTACATGATAATATGATGAAGTAGGGGATAATGGGTCTTGTTTTCTCAAACCCTTCTTAGCATTAAAAGGCATTCGAAGTACTCCATTGAATGAAATAGTAAAAGAATAAAATACTACTAGTTTGAAGTTGCACGCAATACATGCAACATAACTAAATGGCTTATTATTATTATTAAAATATATAAAAGACACATAATATAACATAATGATAATATATTAGTATAAAATAAACATCCAGGCAAATTAATGAATTACTTATTATTTGAAAATTAAAATTAATGCATGATTTATAACAAAAGAATTTAATGAAATCTGTGTAATATAACTATAGGTTAACATTTTCAACACTGTATGGTCATCACTCCTAAAACTCGTACTTTTATTTGGAAGGTCTAAGTGATTTAAAATACGAATCTCAACACTTCTGTTCAATTATCGAAAGATAAACACAAATAAAGTGATATCAATAGATGAAATATGATAAACTGAGAGAAGCAAAAAAACGCTCAATAAAATTAAAGATTGAGACAATTGTTAGTTAAAAAGTATCTAAAATATGTCACTAGAAGACATTAGCTATAAAATATCAAGAAGATAGTCTTACATTCAATTTTTTAGTTGTGGCCAATTAGAGCAATTACATCTCTTATATAGTTTTTATATGTAAAAATTGTTTATTAAATCTAAAGGAATGAGATAGAGGGTTTAAAAATTAAAACAACCAAATTACTAAAGATAATTGAGGTTCCATACCGCTAGCCAGCAATTTAATAAAAAAGAGGATGAAAATATTAATGCAAACTTCTTTGACATCTACACATGACACACACTCACATAATGAGAAAAATGTTGTGAGTATACAAATTGATAATGGTTAATAATAAAAATTAATTTAGAAAAATATAAACTAAATACGAAAATATAATTTGAAAAATTCAAAATTTTTGGAAACTAAATACTAAAATATATTTTGTTCATTCAATTACAACAATTTGTATATTATTTAAGTATTTGAATTTTATATATTTTCATGTTTGGTATAGGATTTTCTATATTTCATATAAGCATTTTCATTTTTTGATTTTACAAAATTTTTAATATATTTTCGTGGTGTTTTGATTGCATTTCCATACTTAGTTTGGATTTTTTTTAAATTGTTCCACTTATTGAAGGACAATTATGTCCTTTTATATTTAAAAAAGATCCTCAAAAGCGGCTAATCAAAATTTGAGATACGTTATAATTAGTTCTAAAAAGTGGAGATCATAAAAACATGTATCTCCAACGCGCAGATATCATAGTGTAATTGTTTTCTAGTAACTAGTATCTAAATTAGGTGTATTAGCGCGTAATACATTGATTATATAAAAAATTCAATTTACTTAGATACATATATTATCGAATGAAGTAAAAAGCAAAATGTTAACGTATTCTTATAATTGCTTGTATATATCCAAGGTAAAATGCTAGGAAAACTTTGGTCACTTGCATACCTAACTATTGACATTGAATTGTTTTTAGAGGAGTGTTTGTCATTAAAGTTACATGACTTGATTTAAACTTTAAGTGACGAGATTCTGATAAAAATTATTCTGAATAAATAAATCAAAATTTTGAGGTCAAACAATAGAGGTTAATACGTCTTTTTTTTTGGGCACATTCATTTCCAAATGGATTGGTCTTTAACAAAGGATGAAATTCATTACTATCTCTCTCTCTCTCTCTCTCTGGCATAACTCATTGCATATTTGAAGTGCTTATTAGTTAACTTTAAGAATGAAGATGAAATATACCAAATTGGTTTGAAAAATCATAAATGAAGATGCTACACTTGAGATTGTAATTGAAGCAACATTGGGCAACAAATATTCCCAAGGGTTCTTTTTCAATAAATAATGGTTCGAAAAGAGCAAGAGAATATATATATATATTTTACCCTTTTTAGTTAGGACTATATCAGTCAATGACTATTTAGGGCTCAGGTTTTTGGAAGTGACGTGATTAAAAAAGAAAGAAAGAACGAAAGTTGTAGGACTTAATTTATTAAAAATTTTATTGATTACATTTGAATGAAAGTTGGCTTTCGAGAAATAAATTATTGTTTTGATGTCAAATATGACAGGTTATTATATACATTTTTGCAATCAGTGAGTCTAATATGCATATGTTCAAGTTCAATAGGTTGACGTTCACAGATAGAGGAAGCCCCCTTCCCCCTCTCCTTCTGTATCACATATGATTATGGGTTGACTTTAAAATGAAGATGAACCATACATCAACAAACAACAATATTAAAGAAAAGCATGTACTAATGTAAAGAACACACTTCGGTTTGAAATTTTGTAAATCAAAATATTATAGTCGTGATCATAATTATTTAGAAATAACCTACTGAAATGAAAATCTTAAGATCAATAAAATTATAGAAGGGGCAAGGGATAAATTAAAAATTATTGAGCCTTGCTTGGTTTCTAAAATTTATGAATTATGATGAATCAGTACTAAGACAAGTTAAGGAACATTAAAAATATTCAAATTAATTTTGCTTTACACACGAAACTTGTGTAATAAAAATAGCTTTGTGTATTTTTGAGGTAAAAATAGTGTCTTATATTGAGCGCAATATGTCTAAATATGAATTGATTGTATAATCTATAAAAATCATAAAACTTTTTTGAATGAAGAAATCATAAAATTAAGATTTATTTTTAATGAGATCAAAGAAGGTTAGTCTGGTGATAAGTTTGAACACATCAAATGAAAGATCGAGAAAATAAATTTTACAAATCGATCGAACAATTACATAAATGAATTTTTTTTTTGGTTGAAAAATCCAAGGAATATATGTAACTTGTTCAATTTGAGAGCTGCACTTTTCAGATGTAACTTGCTCAATTTTTGCGCAATTTTTGTTCAATTTTGCAGTGAAATCGGGTTTAAGATGCATTGAACATGTTGCAATTAAATTGAATTGTCTAGATTGGTGTTGTGAATTTTGATACAAATCCAAGGTTTTTTTTTTTTTTTGGGGGGGGGGAGGCGGTAATTTAGTCTTTTTCTTGGAAAATGTAATTTAGTTATCCTTTGTAAAAATTTATATTGTTTAAAACTAAATGAACAATTATTTGATAAAAAGTGAACATACAACTTGAAGATTGAGATCACCCTCGAGGGGGGTAAATAGGGTGATTGCAAAAACTTAAATTTAAGAATCGAAAGCAAAAACAGAAATTAAATAGAGACAATCCATAAGGATATTTTAACGAGGTTGGACCTTAATTAGGCTTAGGTCACCGCCTAAAGTTATCCAACTGTAGGATTCAACACTTTGCTTCTCTCATTAAGATGAACTCTCACAATCTCTCAGAGTTAGCTCACTCTAGAGATCCCAAGTACTTAAATCAACCTCTTAATTTAAGTATGGGGGAGTTGTAACCTCACACCAACTCCTAAATTCACTCTTTAATAAAGAATTTCTCAATACACTCACAACTTTGGATCATAATGTAATGCTTAGAGTAAATTCACAAATATATAGCTCAATGTTCTTGTTACTTGCTTCGATGCTTGCTCTCCTTTCATTTGACCTCTATTTATAAGCTCAAGTGGTCGTGCACCAAGAAAGGAAATTCTACCTAGTGTATGCTGAAACTGTATTTCAGGCCCTTGATTTTTGGCCAGCAGTTTCTGTTTTGATTCTCTTGCCTTCCTTTCCATGATTTTGGTTGATATGATGCTATATGATATCTTCACAGAATATTGCAGGAATTCTTTCTAGTATCAAGAGATAATGTTGCCTAAATTGACTAAAATTATATCATATCCTTTTATCAGGGCAAGTATCATGGGTTAGAAGCATATTTATCATGTGATGATAAATCATGACAAATCAATTAATTTGATTCTTCAAAATTTGAAATTCAAATTTTGGATTAGTTTAATAATTTCCTTGATTAACTTCCCAATTAATCAATCAAATAAAATCACACATGTCTTCTTCATTTGGCAACTTAATGTTTTTCTAATATTGAGATATCATTGCTGACAAGGAAGATTAGCTATTTGGAAATAAAATAAAATCTTCTCCACTTGGCAACTTAATGTTTTTCCAATATTGAGATAACATTGCCAACTTATAAGATCACATAAAAGCCATAGTTGTTCATAGAATAGCAAGGAGAATATGTTCATAATCTTATCTTAAAATAAAGAGATTTTAAATTCAAAATTTAAATATTAGAAATTTAAATTCATTTAGGACATGTAATTATCTCCTTAAAAATGTTACACCAAATAATATATGTGGGTCCAAAATATGTAGCCAATTTAATAAAATGGACCGATAAAAATATTATATATGAAATAGACAAACAATATAAATATTTAATAAACAACTATTTCATATATAGTTACTCTTCATATTGTTTGTTATCATCAAAATCGACATGTGACTCTTAGAGTTAACAAAACTTAAAAATAAAAGTGTCTTTATTAGAATGCGTAAATGGTAATATCAGAGTAGCCATAGGCCTCATGGCTATGCTAAGTTGTCTTACGAGAAATTTGAGATTAATTTAGTGATTTTTTGACATAAAATCAACTTTCTTTCTTCTTAAAAAGAAAATTATTTTCTACCATTGGAGTAAAAATCATTTTTCTCAGAAAATAGTTTTCCGTTCTATACCATGTCAAACAATGAAGATTGGAAGATTTGTTTCAAAATTTTTTCCTCCCCAACCAAAAATACCTATGTAAAGTTGATTTTTACCCTTTTCATCATCGTATTTTTGATTTGGGTCTCTTAGTTTTGATCAAAATAAAATGTAGGTGAATCTTAAGTTTTTAACACTTGAATATTGATACAATGAAAAATGAATACTAATTACAAGTCTCTCCTTTTATCAGTGACAATCTTAAAATCATTTTTCTCAGAAAATAGTTTTCCGTTCTATACCATGCCAAACAATGAAAGATTGGAAGATTTGTTTCAAAATTTTTTCCTCCCCAACCAAAAATACCTATGTAAAGTTGATTTTTAGCCTTTTCATCATCGTATTTTCGATTTGGGTCTCTTAGTTTTGATCAAAATAAAATGTAGATGAATCTTAAGTGTTTTAACACTTGAATATTGATATAATGAAAAATGAATACTAATTACAAGTCTCTTCTTTTATCGGTGACAATCTTCATATCTCCCTCCATTGACGCTTATTTTCTCCATATGTATTATTATGGTTGAGATTACTAGAATTCTTTTTTTTTTTAAAAAAAAAACCATATATCAAGGATATTCTTATCCAATGCCTCATAAAATATGACCATTATTTTAAATAATCTAATGTTATCTTATCATAAAGGCATTTTCATTTCCCTGAAGAACCGTACTCATTTTTTCTAGAAGATGATTCAGTCTTTCTTCAAAATTTAAATTTCACTCCTTTCCAAATTCTTCATTTTCTAAGAATATTTTTAATAGTAATATCATATTCATTTTTTCAAAACATGATATTGATTTTCTCAAAATCAATTGTTCATTATACATTAAAAAATGTTCATTTTCCCTGAAACTATATTCATTTTTTCTAATAGTTTTATTCATTTTTAAAACTAAAATTTCATCTTCTTTACAAATTCATTGTTAAGCATATGCTTAACTAATGGCTCATAAGTGTTCATTTTCTTAGAATATATTCTTTTTGGTGCCTACATTATAAATGCACTAAAAACTTTTGTTCATTTTTCTTTAAGATCATATCATTTTTTTGAACAAATATATTCATTTTCTTATGCACAAATAACCTGATCAAATTGAGGGTCGGGTCACGAGGGTCGGCATACAAAATTTTCTCGACCCTGACCCTACCCGACCCTCATGCGGGTCGGCATATCCCTAACCTTGACCTTGACTCTGCTAGTACCCTCGGGTCATCGGGTCAAACCCGATCCTCAAACCTCCCGATATAGGAAATGAGATTTTTCAATAAGTTTTCTTTTTATTATAAAGGTCAACATTAAACACTTTACAAAATAAAAGGTCAAACGATAATATAATGCTTCAATAAAGCATGTCGTAACTGCAAACACGTTAATGCGTAATTTAGTCATTAAATTAATAGACCAATTACTTCACTAAAATGACTATTCTGAATATCAGAGATGGAGCATTAGAAGGTTACGAACCAATTAGATTTGGTAAAGTGAATGGGGGGAAGATGATAATAGAACACGAGAAAGTAAAAGCGAAAATATTTTAAACAAATAAAACCGAAAGTATCTTATTTTTATTTTAATTTTTAATTATTTTTAAAAAAGTGAGGGTCAGCGGGTCGGGTCAGAGAGTCAAAATATTTACCCAAGCCCGACCGTCATCATAGTCGGGTACCCTCAATTTGAGGATCGGAGTAGGTCGGAGACAAAAAAAGCCGACCCTAACCCTCATTTTTGAGGGTCGGATCGGGCAGGCCCCCGACCCGTTGATCAGGTTTATACACAATGCATCCTTTTTTTTTTTCAAACTCATCATTTTTATAGTTTTTTTTTCAAATAATATTCTTTCATTGATCTAATACCGTCTCTTTCCAACCAAGAGTCACTGCTAGACTGTCATCCCCAACCCTAAGTAGGACACCATCACCATCTTCTTGGTTACAAATGGCACCCTTGTAGGCGGTGAACCCAGTACTGTCTTTGCAGACCAGAAACTACAGTGGTAAACTTGCCATGATCCCTGACCTCCATCTGACACAGAACCAAAATGTTTCGTCACCTCCCTGAACTTTATGGCACCTACTATCACCTCTGTTAGATTTACTTACACAAAGGACACAAGAGGGGAGTGAATTGTGTCTACCAGTTTTTTCGGTTTTCTCAAAACACTCGTTAGAACTGTTTGGAACGCGTGTTTGCAGTAAGCCATAAACAATTATAATTGCGGAAACAGTAAAGGAGACACAATATTTTTACGTGGAAAACCACCTCTGGCCCAACTGAGGTGTAAAAACTACGACCTACCAATGTAAGATTTCAACAACACTTTCACTAAACGGACCGAATTCGTTACACACGTAACTAGTCTACCCCGAGACCCTAGTTACACGGACACCACGTCCAATGTCTCCTTAAAGACCACGTCCAATGACTTGGACAATACGAACAACATGTCCAATGTCTCCTGAGAGATCACGTCCAACATCTCCTAAGACTTGGACAGTATCTTGATTCAATAATGGAAAAAGAAATAGTAAGACACCTTACTTGAATGCTTCTAGACAAGCTGAACGTAAGGTATAATACAAACCCTATTATGCCAATATTGAAGACTCGGTTTAGCACTCTCTTTGAAGGTTTTCTCTCAGAAAATTCAGACTCACAAAGATAATTTTAAATCATTGGAAAACCTTGAGTGAAAAACATTAAGGGGCAAGAGATTATATACTCACGGAATACTTGTGTCGCAAGTATATGGAACGTTTTGGATTTTAGCAACAACTCTAAAAAATAATCAGTATTCCAAAAGGAATTGAATCTTTCAACATTATCTTTTTGGGAAATCATATCTTAAAGGCTAAGATAAAATCTTTTGATAGTATCTTTTTAGGAAAATAATATTACTCAGTGAAGAACTCTTTGTAAGACAAAATATTATTAGAAAATCAATCCCAAATATATTAGGAATTTTGACAGTAGAAAAATATTTGAAAATCTTTAGGACAAGAGTTTTATACGTTGCCCTCAGAACACTGCAGACCTAATTGCTCAAACTGTTGTGAGTAGTGTTCTGAGTTAGCGCAAGAAATTCCTTCAAAGTGATTGTTAAGTCAAGATCTTCCAATTGGCATATTAAGAAGAATCTAAAAAATAAAACCAATATTAAGCCTAATACTCTTGTTATCAGCTGAACTCCTTACACATAATTTTGATGTTCCATGCGACGCTCCATGCTCTGTGCTCAGAACTGTTCTGAGGCAATGTTCTCAGATTCTTGCGCATGTTATCAATTTTGATGCTCTATACTCATTCGAACTGCTCCAAGTATTTTCGGATCCTGTCTCAACACACAACTTAAGCACAACACCTAACTCAAGTATAATATATTGGCTAGTTCATTTGGATTGTCATCATCAAAACCTTACACATTACTTGGGTCAACAATTTCTCCCTTTTTGATGATGACGAACCAAATGACCGTTAGTCATCAATGATAATTAATAGTGGGACAGGACAACCATACATTAGTGCCAAAATAGTTATCCACCCTCACACTAGAGAGAAAACAAGAGTTAAGAGGTCAACTTAAACTAGGCAACCCAATCGAAACAAGGTCATACTCATCTTCCCCCTTTTGACATAATCGAAAAGGGTGAGGAGGCCGGGATTTGAAATCCAGTGTGGATGAAATCACCACCAAAGCAGTAATGCGAGAAGTAACAGCGATACACTCAAGTGTGTGGTACGGTAAGGATATTGGCCATCTGAGTCACGCACAAACAAATAACATAGGCACAAGCAAAGGTATAGCATATATGCATAAACCGTCTAAGAACAGCCATATACCATTAGTAGTCACATACATAACCAAGTGTTTGAAAAATAGTGTTGGAAATAAGGAAAGGAATAGGTTCAGGTAGAGGAAGGTTGAGGAGGGAATTTGGCTGTGAGGGCAAGAAGGGCACTCAGCAAATCCTCGTGACATTTGGCATTGATAGTCTTTTCCTCTGTAAGCACCTGCTTTGCTTCAGCTATCTCCCCTTTCAATGTAATATGGTTCTGCAACAGTGTATCAATTGTGGGAGCGTTGGATGTGGACGTTGAGCGCTGGATGTGGACGTTTCACTGGGAACAGGTCCAAGTGGTGTTTGGAACCCCTATTCTGAAGTCGCACTGCAGCCTTTTGTCACTTTGAAACCACACCCAATCAACGTACTGTTGCTAATCTCATCACTGACCTGAAAGCCTATTCTCTTCTGCAAGGGAATCCTAAGTTTCTCAAACACTAAATTCAGTAAGAATCCATACCCCATGTCATGATCCTTGGACGTTTTGGTAATTCTCCCAATATGGCTAATCATGATTGCGGGCAAGTGAATTTGCTCACCCCTATCCAACATGTCAGTGTAGCACATGTCCTTGGGATCAGCAAGGTTGCATCCTTGATCTCGGGAAACAATATTCTTAATGATAAACCAAAATAACAATCGATGCAATGGCATCATTTTCCCCTTTCGCACAGATTGGGACTCAGTGAGGTGGGGTTTTGGGGATAGCTTGCTGGTCAATTTTAATAATCGTTCTTCACCTAAGACGCTCTTGTCCTCTCAAACATACACATCAAAACCTTCGGAGGACACCCCAAGTAACTCACCTAACTTCTTGGCATCAAACCGTAGGTCATGGTCATTAACTGCGCTTGTCACCACTCCATTGGTGACAACACAGTTTGCATAGAACTCAACCAAGTCTAGAACTGAACATCCTCTCTTAGGGCCTGTTCTTTTCATGGGTAAATTGGATGGGTAAAAGGGTGAAGTAAGTTGAAGTAGGTTGATGTGGGTTGAAGTTGGTATTTTTTTGAGGCGGATTGAAATAGGTTGAAGTAGGTTGAAATAGGTTGATGTAGGTTGAAGTGAGTTGACGTTGGTATATTTTTTATGTGGTAGGTTGAAGTGGGTTAAAATAATGAGAATATAATTAATGTGTGATAATTTATCAAGTTATCAAAATTTTGTGGAATTTTTGTTTATTCTTTTTTATTTTTTATTTTTTATTTTTATATTTTATAATTTATATTTTTTTATGTTTTTTATTTTTTATTTTTTTTGGAATTTTCTGTAGCTTTTATTTGGAGTGAAACTAAAAAGATAAAAAATTTTAAAATAAATTCAAAAAATTAAAAAAATACAAAAATAAAAAATAAAAAATAAAAAATAAAAAATGAAAAATGAAAAATGAAATATAAAAATAAAAAATAAAAAATAAAAAAAGTAAAATTAAAAAATAAAGAAATAAAAATAAAAATTGAATACAAAAAATAAAAAATTAAATTAAAAAATTTAAAAATAAAAAATACAAATTAAATACAAAAAATTAAAAGTAAAAATAAAATAAAAATAAAAAATACAAAATACAAAATACAAAAATAAAAAAATTAAATATAAAAAATTGAAAATTAAAAATTAAAAATTTAAAAATTTAAAAATTTAAAAATAAAAAACTAAAAAAAAAGGAAAATACAAAAATAAAATAATTCCAAAGTACGATAATTTACAAAAAAGTAGTATAGTAAACTTTTTGATGCAAAAATGATTAAATCTCACATGATACTTTGTAAATTATTAAAATTATGAAGGGGGTGGGTTGAAGTTGGTTGAAATGGGTTGAAGTTGGTTGAGGTAGGTTGAAGTGGGTTGAATTTGGTATTTTTTTTCAAGTGGGTTGAAATAGGTTAAAATAGGTTGAAGTGGGTTGAAATGGGTTGATGTTGGTAAATTGCAATTGACCCATGAAAAGAACAGAGCTTTAGTGTCCATGAACAAGTCTAACCATCCTTGAGCTTCCAACTTCTCTAAGAACACCCCTCGCCTCTGTTCTTGAAAGTATGACACCTTAACTACCTTCCTCTGAACCACAGATTTCTGAAGGAAATGCTCATATCTCTCAGTAAGTGTCATAGTTTTTCTAATTTTCTTCTTCTTGGGTGCATTAGATTCTTCAACCAGTTCAGATACTTGTTCTGAGGCAGCCTGTTTTTGGGCAGGTTTCTTGGATGGAACTGGCTCGAAGAGTGTTTTGGTGGGTGTTTTGGGACTTGGTTGGAGCAGCTCGTTTGAATCTGCAAAACTGGTTCATCATTATCACTATCCTCAACATCTTAAACAGCAAATTCATTATCAACATGCTCAACATCATAATCCTTTGACTCTCCAACTGATTCAGCCTCATTCCCCCTTAATCTAGACTCGGCCACATCCAGATCATACACCACAATCTCTCAACCGACAATTGGGTGTACCAAAGTACCATAGCAGGGTTCAAGTCTACTGATCTTAAGTCCAAGCTTTTCAAGAACCTAAAAATAGAGGGAGTACTCGAAAAAGAAGGTGAGGGAGGGCTTCCCATACCAATCCAGATCGTTTATGGCGATGAAGGTGCCAATGATGTTCCCTCAGAACTCATCCCAATTCCACCCCTTTTTCTTGCTAGTTGATCTCATAGTGATCTTGGGTGAGAAGTCTTATGTTTGGAGGATGCTTGACCACCACGAGTTCTTGCCATTGAGGATTTGAGAATTTGAGGTGATTTAGGGTTTTGAAGGGATTTAAGGAAGGAGAGGGAAATCGGGTTCTTGGTGAAGAGAGAAAGATGGATGAATGGGTTATGGAGAGAGAGAGAGAGTGTAGGGATTTAATGGTGCATGAGTGGCTCGAAAATCAAGGAAGTTTATGGAAGAGTTTATTTCGGCCCTTCTTGGAGAGAGAATATTTTGCATGCAGTACATCATTACATTAGGTATGGTATATAAGTTAGGTGTAATGAAAAAGAAAATTTCGGTTTCCAACATTCCATTAATAATGCCACTTGGTCAGCACATGATACAAATAGTGGTCAGGTCCGTTCTTAGAGCCTGTTCTTACTGTTAAAAGTTCGGTGTCTTAGGACACTAAGGGCAATATTATTAGACCTCAACGACTGTCAGCATTTCACATTTCACACATATGCTAATAACAGCACAGAAAATTGAATGCATCCATTGAATCAATTTATTTGATCTCAAACCCTTACTTGTCAATCATTAGGAGTTGATGAAGTACTCACACGTTCTCTTAATCATACCTAATTCAAGTCTATTCCTCTCAAACTGTTTTCTACTCAGTGCCTTAAAAATATCTGCAATTTGTTTGTCAGTGGCACAAAAATTCATTGAAATCAAGCCCTTTTCTACATTGTCTCTTAAAAAGTGATGACGAACGTCAATATGCTTAGTCCTTTTATATTGACACGCGTTCTGGACAATGTTAATTGCACTTGTGTTATCACAGAATATGGGAATGCATCCCGTGTCAACACCAAAGTCTTTGAGTTGTTGCCGTATCCACAGCAACTGAGCACAACAAGAAGCAGCCGCTGTATACTCGGCTTCTGTTGTGGACATGACAACTGTGTGCTGTTTCTTTGTAGACTAAGAGACCAAACAGGGTTCAAAAAAAGTAGCCATACTTGAGGTACTTTTTCTGTCAACTAGAAATCCAACATAATTAGCATCCGCATACCTAATGAATCAAAATTGCACCCTCGAGAATATTATAAAGCTAAGTTCGAGATCAATAGTTGCAAATGATTCCTTATAATCGATCTCCTCTTCTTGGTTGTAACCCTGAACCACCACCTTGGCCTTGTTCCGAGTGACTGTTTCGAACTCATCCAATTTGTTCTTGAACACTCACTTGGTACCAATTATAAGTCTGTCCTTAGGCCTTGGTTCAAGGTGCCAAACCTTGTTCCTTTCGAATTGATGAAGCTCTTCTTGCATAGCAGTAAAACAGTCAGAGTCTGCAAGGGTTTTATAAACATCCTTTGGCTCAACGTTAGATAAAAAGCATAGAAAGCACATAAGTTTCTAAGTTTGGATCTGGTTTGCACCTTTGTATTAATGTCAGACATGATCTGGTTAAGGGGGTGCAAGCTCTGGTGCTTCCAAGGTCATTGAATAAATGGATCCATAGATACACTTACCAATCTCTCCTGAGTACTTAGTGAAACAGGTTCTGGAACTATTCTGGTGCTTGTTCCCATATCAGTTCGGGAATAATTGGGTTGAGTGGGCCGGTTCTGTTCAGGTTCAGCAATGCTTCCCCCTGACTGGTTTGCTCCCTGCCTACCTTCCAAATTATTAGTTCCAGGACTTGGTTCACCTTCAGGAGCCTTACCTTTGTTAACTATGGAGCTTTAAGCGAGCGAGAGGTCTTTTCCCACAAGACCAAGTTCAACCTCTTCTTCCTGTGTATCATACTCAACCACAGAGTTAGTCTCATCAAACAATACATACCTCTTCCCTCCTCTACTTGTGATCCTCATAGGACCACACAAATCAATATGTAGTAGTTCAAGAGGTCGGGAAGTACTAATACCGTTCTTTGACTTAAAAGAAGCTTTAACTTACTTTTCTCTAGCACAAGCGTTGCACACCTTGTCATCATTGTACTTGATGGAAGGTAGTCTGACTACTAGGTCCTTAGAAACAAGTCTATTCAAGAGAGAAAGACTTGCATGACCTAGCCTCTTATGCCAAAGCATAACATCATCATCAAGAACATTTAAACAAGTCAAACGATTTTGGGAAAGTGAAAGAACACACACTTTATACACATTGTTGTGTCGCTTTCCCCTCAACACAATACTACCAGAATTGATATTGATAATCAAGCATTGATCTGAAGAGAATTCAACATGATTACCTCTATTACACAATTTGAGACACACTTAGCAAATTATGATGTAACCCATCAACCAAGTATACAATATCAATAGAGTGAGAGAGTGATTTACCTATCTTACCTACACTGATAATTTCCCAGATTTGCTATTTCCAAATGCCACCCTCCCTTCATCAAAGGCTATAAGTGAGAGGAAGTTTGATTTATCTCCCGTCATGTGCCTTGAGAAATCGCTATTCAAGAATCATAGTTGATCGCCTCCTCTCACCTTAGCCTGCAAAACAGCTAAGTGTTTGTCTTGGGAACCCAGATCCACTTGGGTTCCATTTTCTTTGACATGGAGGTTAAGTCATCTTTCCTAATCCATACTTGTTTAACATACAATGAGTTTCTGTCCATGACTCTCTTTCTCAAAGGACAAGCATAGCGATAATGACCAGTTTTTCCACAATAAAACAGATTATATTTTCTTGAAGTCCAACATATTTTTTGTTAACTGGTCTAATAATAGATTTATTCATAAATCCTAGTCCCTTTTTATTACAACTATGGTGAGTGTTTAACCAATTAAGTACTTCTGAGGAACTGTTCCGGCGCCTGTTCTAAACAAGGTCATATTCGACCTTATGGAGCTTTTCAATCAGCTGACTGTTTTCATTTATCAGGGCTTCTATTCTGAGTGTTTCTGTGAAACTGTTCCTGCGCCTGTTCTGAACAAGGTCAGTTTCGGCTTTTTGAACCTTTTCAAGCAACTGATTGCTTTCCCTCACCAATAATTTTATCTTAAGTTTCAGTTCTCGGGACTCTTCTTCTAGCTTTGAGAGATCAGTGTTAAACACTTCTTCTCTCTTGTTCATAAGATCCTTAAGGGTGTCTAGTTCATTACATAAAACAAGAACTTTTTCATCAATTTTGAGTTTTTCACAAGTGAGAACCTCATTCATATGCCCAAGTTCTTGCTTCTTTCTTTCCAGTCTTTTAATATCTTTTTCTAATCCTGAGTAGGTATTTTTAAGCATCAATTTTCAAAATTTACTATCTTACATTCTTCCATCAATGTAAAAACTAATTTTTCAGGTTTCCTCTTGCTAAGATTACGTACCTCTTCCTTGAGTTAGGACAAACTCTCGATCAAATCAGAATCTGAATTAGATTCTCTTCGGACCATAAGGGCTACTGCTTTCTCTCCATCTTGAGAGTCCTCTTGTTCTTCTGACGTATCACCCCAGGCTACCATTATTGCCTTGGTGAACTGTTTTCCATCATTGGTTAACTGCATCTTTTTTCCTCTGGTTCGGACCTGTTCTGACCCCTGTTCTTTCTTCAGCAAGGGGCAATTCTTTACAACATGATCTTGCCTTCCGCACTTGAAGCATCTTGAGAACTGATCACGATCACTATTCTTAGTCCTACTGGTGTTGCCTTTCTTATATTTGCTTTCAGCCTTCTTGAAGAATTTTTTGAATTTTCGAGTAATCATGGCCATTGTTTCTTCATCAAAATCTGAGCTATCATTTTGTCTAGCTTTTGGTGCAAGTCCTCGATCTTTCTTCTCCTCTTCCTTCATCTGGGAGTTTCTTCTTAGCTCATATGTTTGTACATTCCCAATAAGCTCATCCAAGGAGATCTCATTCATCTTTTTTGCTTCTTGAATCGCAGTGACCTTTGATTCCCATGAATGAGGTAAAATTCATAGGATCTTCCTAATCTACTCTACAGTGGTAAAGGATTTTCCCAACGATTTTAACTCATTAGTAAAATGAGTGAACCGAGTATACATGTCCATGATTGTTTCTTTGTTGCTCATCTTGAATAGCTCATATTTCCTCACCAGCAGCTTGATTCTAGATTGCTTGACTTGATTGGTTCCTTTGTGAGCTACTTGAAGGGCATTCCATATCTCTTTTGCGGATTCACACTCTGAGATGCGAGTGTACTCGTTAGGTCCGAGTCCAAAATACAGTAGTTTCTTGGCCTTGGCATTCTTCTCCATCTTCCTGAAGTCGTCTAAGTCGAATTCCTTTGGCTCCTTAGAAACAGTCTTTTCATCAGTTGTGACTTTCACTGGAATGTAAGGACCATTCACAATGAGCATTCATAGCTCATAATCCTCAGCTTGGATATAGTTCTCCATTTGATTTTTCCACTAGTTTTAGTACTGTCCATTGAAATATGGAGGTCTGATCACATATTGACCTTCTAAGATTCCTTGTGGAGCATTCATCTTTTCAGGATCCCTCAAGGTATTAACCTAACTATGAGAACACTGCTCTGATACCACGTGTTAGATTTACTCACACAAGGGCACAAGAGGAGGGGTGAATTGTGTCTACCAATTTTTTTGGTTTTCTCAAAACACTCGTTAGAACTCTTTGGAACGCATGTTTGCAGTAAGGTAGAAACAATTATAATTACAGAAACAGTAAAGGAGACATAATATTTTTATGTGAAAAACCACCTCTAGCCCAACTGAGGTGTAAAAACCACGACATACCACTGTAGAATTTCAGCAACACTTTCACTAAACGGGCCGAATTCATTACACACGCAATGCACATAACTAGTCTACCCCGAGACCCTAGTTACACGGACACCACATCCAACGTCTCCTTAGAGACCACGTCCAATGACTTGGATAAGACGGACAACACATCCAACGTCTCTTAAGAGACCACATCCAATGTCTCCTAAGACTTGGACAATTTCTTGATTCAATGATAGAAAAAGAAATAGCAAGACACCTTACTTGAATGCTTCTAGACAAGTTGAATATAAGGTACAATACAAACCCTATTATGCCAATATTGAAGACTTGGTTTAGTACTCTCTTTGAAGGTTTTCTCTCAGAAAATTCAGACTCACAAAGGCAATTTTAAACCATTGGGAAACCTTGAGTGAAAAACGTTGAGAGGCAAGAGATTATATACTCACGGAATACTTGTGCCGTAAGTATATGGGAGGTTTTGGATTTTAGCAACAACTCTAAAAAATAATCAGTATTCCAAAAGGAATTGAATCTCTCAACATTATCTTTTTTGAAAATCATATCTTAAAGGCTAAGATAAAATCTTTTGATAGTATCTTTTTAGGAAAACAAGATTATTCAGTGAAGGACTCTTTATAAGACAAATTATTGTCAGAAAATCAATCCCAAATATGTTAGGAATTTTGACAGTAGAAAAACACTTGAAAATCTTTGGGAAAAGAGTTTTATACATTGCCCTCAGAACATTGTAGATCTGATTGCTCAAACTGTTTAGAGCAGTGCTCTGAGTTAGCGCAAGAAATTCCTTCAAGGTGATTGTTAAGTCAAGATCTTCTAATTGGCATATTAATGAGAATCTAAAAAATAAAACCAATACTAAGCCTAAGACTCTTGTTATCAGCTGAAATCCTTGCATATGATTTTGATGTTCATACGACGCTCCATGCTCTGTGCTCAGAACTTCTCTGAGGCAATGTTCTTAGATTCTTGCGCATGTTGTCATCTTTGATGCTCTATGCTCATTCGAATTGCTCCAAGTATTTTCGAATCCTGTCTCAACACACAACTCAAGCACAACACCTAACTCAAGTACAACATATTGACTAGTTCATTTGGATTGTCATCATCAAAACCTTACATATTAATTGGGTCAACAACCTCCATCTGCCATGAATATTGGCCTTTGGCTGTGAACAAAGGAATAGCAGCTAGAGACCATTACTAACAGCAAAGACCTCTAATCGACAATAACCATATCATTGTGACGCCCATAATCAAAGAATTAAACGCTAACATTTCAAATATTTTTAAGATGTAAAGGGTATCATCATAAATTCATCAATTCACAAAATTTACGTTACAAAATTGATTGAACTTTACAATTAAACAATATTTAAGTGACAAAATCAATTGAACTCTACCAATTGAATGAAAACAAGATCTGAATAACTAAAAAAATACAACAATTCAAAGAGTAAGAAGGAATTAGGAGATTAGGAGGAGGAGAAAAAACATCTTGCCCTTACCTAATACTAGCAACTAATTTGGTGAGGATCTCACCACACTCATTACACAATTCACTGGAGAGAGAAATATAGAGAGAGAATGGGTGAACACTAACAATGAAGAAATGTGAATGAGAAAGGGCTGGAGGCAATTGCCAATTAGAACCAAAATTACTATATTACCCTTAATCAAAATGACCACCTTTAGGTATTATTGTATTATGTCACAGTCGTAGGATCGAAAATCTAACGGTCTAGTTGTGTTTGAACCATAAGATTGGTTTGCACTATAGAGTTAGCTTGCATCTGATCTCAAAAATACACACACGCTTGCACAAACACACATATACATATATATAAAAATATACATATACATATATATATATATATATATATATATATATATATATATATATATATATATATATATATATATATATATATACATATATATATATATATATACATATATATATATATATATATATATATATATATATACACACACATACATACATACATACATACATACATACATATGTGTGTGTGTATATATAAAAGTTACACGTGCATATTATAAGGAATAATAGGGGGAAAAGGACTCTCCCTAGGAGGCTGGGGTCGTACTTATAATGAATTGTACAGATAAAAATTATAATGGAGTGAAATGTATCCAAATTTCATGTTTAGAAATTCCCTTAGTTGAAGAGAGTTATTCACAACACCTCCTTAATCTGATCCAGAGGATGATAGACAGATTGGATCAAATATAAAACCATTTAGACGATAGTTCCCTAGTAAAAATAGTCGCAATCTGCATGCGTGTATGAATATAACGAACAACAAGATCTCTTGCAACAGCCCGCTCTCAAGCAGAATGGTAGTCAATAGCAGCATGTTTACTATGATGATGCTAAATTTGATTAGAAGACGTGCAATGGCACTGACGTTGTCGCCATAAAGATAGACAGGGTCATATAACGTAATCCCAAGGTAATAGGCAAGTTTACGAATTCAATAGTTTCAGCAACAGTGTAGCCAAGAGCCTGGTACTCTACTTCAGTACAGGATTTCAAGAACGTAGGTTGCTTCTTAGATCTCTAGGAAATGAGGTTAGGTCTAAAGTAGATTGCATATCCAGTAGTGAAATGACAAGAGTCCTTATAACTGGCCCAGTCAGCATCAGAGTATGCAACGATGCTGGAGGTGGTAGCACAGGGGTGAAGCAGCAACCCATGATCCTGACTACTTTATAAGTACCTGAAAATGTGCTTGAAACCATAAAGGTAAGTAGTATAGGGAGCATGCATAAATTTGGAAACCACGTGTACTACATAAACAATATCAGGATAAGTCATAGTCAAGTACTATAAAGTACCTACCACACTTCGATACTTAAACAAGTTAGCAAGTAATACACCATTGGAAAGGGATAAGGTAGTCCATGCAATAGAAGAGGTATTTCTAACAGTGTGGAGGTGAAATTTGTGGAGTAAATTATCAACATATTTCTATTGTAAAGAAAGAGGCCAGAAGAACACCAAATACCTAGATGCCATGGTAAAAGTGAAGATCCCTAAGATCCTTCATGGCAAATTGGTAAGACAGGGCAGTAATCAAGGATTGTAAAAGAGAGGAGGAACTGCTTGTCAAAATAATATCATGAACATATAGAAGAAGGATCAAAATGTGAGAGCCAGTACGAAAACAAACATGGAAGAATCTAGATTGCTATAAACAAAACCATGAGGCAGAAGGAAATCGCTGAATCTATGGACCAAGCTTGAGGAGCTTGTTTCAAAACATAAATAGCCTTCTTGAGTTTCCAAACAAAGTGGGGATAATTGGGGTAAACAAAACGAAGAGGTTGTTTCATATAGACCTCTTCAATTAGATGTCCATGAAGGAAGGCATTCTTGACATCTAGCCATCGAATAGTCCAACTGAATGAAATAGCCGGGGAAAGGATTAAGTGAATGGTGGTAGGTTTGACAATAGGGCTGAATGTATCATGGTAATCAATTTCAACCTGCCAGTGAAAACCCTAAGCAACCAAATGAGCTTTATGTCTCTCAATTAAACCATCAGAACAGTACTTTACTTTATACACTCACTACCAACTAAGTTTTAAGAAGAGTGGGTGGAACCAAGTCCCATCTACCATTAGCCATCAACACATTATACTCCTCAGCCATAGCTTGCTTCCAATGTGAATGTTTGGAAGCTTGTGTAGAGCAAGTGGGTTCAGACTCACCAAGAGAAGTAGGAAAGGAAAAAGTGCTGCGAGGTTTGGAAATGTCGGATTTAGAATAACTTTGCATTGTGTGAGTATTGGTGGGAGGATGAGTAAGATGCAAGGTGGTACGGTCTAGGGTAAGAGAAACAGGCCTAGATTTGGGCTTAGAAGAAGTAGCTGCCTCCTGGGGCGGGCTGTCACTAACTGGGCTAGAGACGGGCTCAAGAGGAACATTAGACCTATAGGGAGACAACACGGAGGAGGACAACACAGGTGGGCCTAAGGAAGAGGTAGGGCCAGTGGGGGCGAAGAGAAGGAAGCAGGTCTAATAGGAACAAACACTGAACTAGGTGTAAGGGGAGGGGTTTACAGACTTACAAAGGGCGGCCCACCATAGGCTAGGCTGATCAAAGCAGCAGGAACAATACCAAAGCTATCCGTTATAGCTGAGGGCACCCGAGGGGACAGACTAGGGAAGGAAAAAGGGTCAATCACTGTAGAAGTGGTGGTGAGACATAGGATATCATTAATGAAAAAGGGTGGACACTGATGAATGGGCAGAGCTTAGGAAGTGAGGTTTGAAAATGGAAACTCATTTTCATGGAATCTAACATGACGACTAATGTAAATAAGGTTAATAATAAACTCCAACCATTTGTACCCCTTATAATGTGATGTATAGCCTAAAAACACACATCGAATAGACCAAGCAGACTATTTATTTGCAAAAGTATCCATAAACTTTTGAATAGTCATAACCATAGGTTTTAAGAAATTCATAATCCGGGACTATTGTAAATAAAACTTCATGAGGAGGTTTGTCCTTTAAAGTAAGAGTTCGTAGCTTATTGACGGTACCAAAAAGTGGTGGCAGGCGAGGCATCAATAAGAAAAGCGCGAGTTATCTCTAAAAGATGTCTATGCTTCCGTTTAACAACTCCATTTTGCTGTTGTGTGTTAGAGCAAGATTTTTTGAAATAGATACCTTATGTATGAAAGAGGTTATGTATAGGGATTTGATCAAACCCACTTCATCCCTCATTTGAAACATTTTGATTTTTCTATCAGACAAGGTTTCAACAAAAACCTAAAAAGTGCAAAAGTCTGATTTCTTCTTATATCTCTTATGAGATAAAATAGGAGGTTGCCACACATTATAATTTATTAACTTAAGGGGATGAACATCACAATGTTCACTAGATTAAAAGGAAGTCTATGAGACTTTGCTGAATGACAATTTGTACAAGAATCAAGAAAAGAAGCAGCAATGTTCAAAGACTTATTTTTCCTAAGAATATAAATAACTCGGGCTCCACAATGTCCTAAATTATGATGCTAATGATCTCATGAATTGTTCAGTGCCAGATTAGTAAGAATCAGGGGACTCTGAATAGGATAACTGATCGGATATACGTTGTCAGCATTATATACCTGCAAAAGGACGTCACTCGTGGTGTTGTCCTCGAAGCGAACAAAGTCAGAATCAAACACCACACTACAATTATTGTCACAATAAAGGTTTCTAACTAACAGAGGATTATGATACAACTGCAGAACATGAAGAACATTCTAAAGATGCAATGGCTTGTGAGGAGTAGAAAGAGTAGTATGACCATTATGGTTAATAGGCAACAAGGATCCATTCCTAGCCTTAACAAGACTAGAGCCAGAGTAAGGAGTTTCAGAAAGTAGTATACCTTCATTAGGGAATGCGAGGTGCTAAGTCTAGATACTAGATTTGATTACTAGCATCGATCCAATTGAAAGTAGCATATCCAGGGAGCATAGGTTTTGACACAGTTGATATTGATTAGGGCAAGCATCAGTAGAATGCCCTGAAGCTTGACAAGTTTGACAGACAGTATTAGGATGGGAATCTGATGTCCCATATGATTGGTGAGTGCCTGCAAAAGAAGAGTGAGTATCCAAGAGAGAAGTGCCAATAATATTGTTCAATGAAACACCTGAATCACAAAGTACCGTGCTAGTGGGCATACTCCTGTTAGCAGATTAACACTGATAATCTTGCCGAGTAGCATTGTTCTGCCGATTGCCGTCTTTGTTGTTGGTATTGAGGTCGCCACTTATATTATTCCAATTTCAATGCCCACCATTAGATTCCTCTTTAACATTACCTCCATCTTGAGATTGAGAACCGCCCCCTTAATTGGAATTGCCCGCGCTAATAGTACTGACTAAAGTCTGATAAGTGGGAGCCTCTCTAGTGGATTGAAACTTCAATCTTTGATCATAAAATATCAGTTTTGACCATAAATTATCAAAAGAGTGACTAACATGCATCATAGAATATGTGATGACACTATGATATTCTGGAGGTAACCTAGCTGTTGTGAAGTGAATCAATTCAAGGTCAGAAACAGGACTCTGGATGGCTGTAAGAGAGTCAGCAAGGGTCTTAATATGACGTAGACAAGCATCCATAGACTAATCCGTACTGTTGGACACATTGGTGAACATGCATTTAAGGTCTAAGGCTCTAGGCAAGCTAGCTATATTAAAGGGAGACGCTAGACGGTACCAAATGGGTAAGGCATGATTAATATTACCTACCTCACACAACATCACTTTGGATATCATGGCAAATATCCAAGCCT